>UZAN01042817.1:14245-44351 GCA_900618425.1 Echinostoma caproni | reverse complement strand
AATTTAACGTTTGACGTGCATAAAATTAGCAGTCGTGANTTTCCTTTCTTCAATCGTCTTACAAATAATCCCGATGGTCTCATGCAACGGAACATTTGTGAACAGGGATTTGACATCCATTGTAAACATCTGTTTTCGTTGGATATTTCTCTGGGTCAGATGTTTACTCATCTCAAAGCTGTCTTTGACACTACGTCGATAAACGGAATCTCTCACCGGTACCAGAACCTTCGCTAACCACTTTGCCAGTGCATGTTCTTTGTGTTACTGTGTCGTGTTGTGCGTTGTGATTAGCAACCATGTCTTCATTTCACGGTAGTTATCTCACTGACTATATAAAATGACTTTGACTGCAGTATGCACGTGTACGGATGCAGCGAAATAACCATGGATACATTGTGCAAACCCATGTTTCTGACTTCTCTATTCAAGCCATATTTCAGTCGGGAGTCACTGATTTTCGAGGTCCTTCACATGAAACGTTCTTTCTCTGCTCAATTTCTTCCTCCCCGGATAAAATGTAGTTTAGTGATTCTGTGCGGATTAAACACGATAGCAAAAGGAACTTGAAAATTAAAATATCCTCAAAGTCAGCTGCGCAAAAATAGGCCCATTTTGAAACTCGGTGTATCAATATTGAAAACATTCGTTTAAAGCTGAGTAAGAAATGTGAATGGTCTGATCATCTGCCTGGTGGTAGTCAGTTGGGTGGCATGGTTACGTTTTTTGTGGGTTTTCGGATCTAATACTCAGGTTGAAGCAACTGTTCCATGATTCCCAAATTTGCAGATCATGCTTCGATTGCTCTGTGCAGAACTAAATCCCCAATTGAAAAATAGACTCAATCGTTGCATGTGCGATCGATTACAAGGAAATTTATAACATCTGTAAAGAAAGAATATTTACTGACTTAGACTGACCATCCTTCAGACTTCATGTTCACGAATAACCCTGTCTATACAGTTGATCATTCACTCAGGAAGCATCAGATTCGAGTTTCGCTTTCATTTGATCTCACCAGTTATGCATATTCACCATCCCGTCCGGACTTTGAACTGCGGGCCATTACGTGGAGGGCGTGATTCTTATCAACTCTCACCGAGGCTGACTGAATAAAACGAGTGCTGAGCGTGTCTCTGCATGAAAGATGGTCAGTCAAAAACAATCCCAAAATCAATCTCACGAGTAACTGTGAATCAAGTTGAGGAATATTTACCCTACCGGAATTGTATAGCACTAGTCAAACTCTCATTCATTTTGCTCTCTTTTCCCTGACCGACAGTGGTTAGTGTAATCCTGAGGTGTTGATCATCCCACAGTTGATTAGACCCATCGAGGGCAGCTACGCATCATGGTGGTGGTGGTGGTAGCAGTCCTCGCGGCCGCGGTGGTCGTGGTGACTGTCGTTGCGACGGCAAATATGGTACAGGTGAGGCAGCTTCGACAAAACAGATGTGATGTGAATGAAAGGGTAGATAGAGCGGTAGCAGACATCAGCTGGGAAAGGCGGTGGATCGTGCCAATCGAAAGCGAAAGTTCAGGACTCGTTCGCCCTGTTTTGCCCCCCCCCATACACACNCGTACGTCGAATCAGCAACGGTCACAAACCATTTATATATATATATATATGTATATGCACATAATCGAGTACAAACGAATTCTTTCCAAGTGCCTCGGGGCAAAACTCATTATGTTGTGCAACTAAAACGAGTTTTCCTGCCCAGCCCTTCCAGCTCCACAGCTATCCACCCCCTCCCCCCTCACACACGTTTATTCTCACTCACGCACATGGGCGAATGAGAGATTACCGATGCATCTAACAAATACATACACACACATATACACACGCCTATGAGAGTGTGTGAATCGGCGTGGGTATGGTCGAGGAATCAAACGTTACTTTGCTCAATATTTGGCCGCATGCTCGAAACCAGCAGCCAAACGAACAGAAGCTGCGCAGATGAGAGTGGAAGAGCAGCAATGCGTACCACTTGCTAGCTCCCAGTGTATCCACGTGCGTATGTGCTTGTACGCATGCGACGTTGTTGCCAGGTCCCATGGTCTCTGTAGCCCGGGCACGAATTAGATTGGACGGTGAGAACCAGGACAGCAATGGTTAGACACATACCTGCACATTCACGTGTGTCTGTGAGCAAAAAGAAATGGACGGCTTAGTGTCGGTAATTGTTCAAGTATATTGATGTCAACTCAAAGGACATGACTACTAATGCCTATCACCTCCATTCCATCAGTACACACGACTAAGTGATCATTACTATAAGATAGCAGCCCAAGCGAAATTTAGCCTCCAGAACAAATCTCAGCACCAAAAATGCAACAGATTCTGCGTACAACTGGCTTACATGACGGTCCAATTAGGTTTTTGAGTCTAGTCCGGCGTTCGGTTGATCCGGCGCGCCCATGACTCAGAAACCAATTTTCTGCTTGAGTATGATAGAATTTGGGAGCACATTTGATCCAAATTATGAACTCAGCCAACGCGAGTTGTAAAGTCAAATGCACCTTCAACCTTGGAATTTATGGGTTCATTCACATTTTTATTTTCGCCTAATCGTTACTTTTGTGCAATTGAGTGGTATTCAAGTTACTGATTTGGACTGATTAAACTTTAACTTTACGTACAGTCGTCCGTTCTTTCGGACAACCGTACATTCGAGAAGCATCGGACTTGAGATTCGCACCTTATAGAGCTAATCAGTCCTTTTGTATTGTACTGTATTGTATTGAATGTCCAGTTTTAGGTTTGAAATCTTTATCCCAAAAAAGAAATGCGTGTGATCCCGCAGCGCCAACCAGCTCTCACCGAGCTTGAACAGAGCAGGCAAGTTTAGATTTCATCCTCAGAAGTGGTCAACTAGCTGTTTGAAAGATCAATTGCAAATGAACTACAGAATTCTCACTGTTATTAAGTCAGAATGTATTAGAATTTTGTAATGTCCTATTATTTGCATGTCAATTGATTGAGACTAATTTTTGCATTGCAAAGTAGCCATGTTTTATTAATCCGGATCTCAATTGCCCACAGTCGTTCGATCGTACAGGAATGTTCATCTTGCACAGAGCATATATGTGAATGGAACGAGCATTTATGAGTTGCAGTATTGAGAAAAAGATTTTCTGAGAGTAGTTTAGAAGGAACTTCCTTTATATGATAACAGTGAACCAAGTACACCCGTTTAATCATTAGAAGACCAAGTTTCGGGGATTGATTTGATGAGCATATTGGTAGAAATGCATTTTCCGTTTATTTTTTTTCAATTATTCGAATCAAGCTACAAAGCTGAGCCAGACAATTTGGTACAGTTGACACTCCATAGTACCGTCAGTGGATAGTGAAACTGTGCTCAGTGGATTCAGGATTCAAAACCCAGCATGATTTTGAGGAGTATGGGGTGGGGTGGGGGGGGACGAATTGATGTTCGGACGTGGCTGTAATTCGGTGAACATTGGCCGAAACAAATTTCAAAACACAATTAAGGGAAATATGTACGAAATTAAGTCAATAAAGCACTAAATGGCAAAGTCTTCGATGTCAAGGTGTTGTGAGGTCCTACTCACATTCGTTAGTAGCATGTTTAGACTGCGCAAAAGAATGTGAGTGGCGGCTTCTCACAACGGTCAAAAATGAACAAAACCTCCTAGAGAGAATTGCTGTGTTGAAAAATGGTAACTACAGTCCGTTCCATTTAGTATTTTGTATGCTTGGGGGAATTTCGATGACACGTTTCAAATCAGAGATCTTTATCAATACCCCCATGTTGTTCGCAACAAATAATTCTCCGTCAACTAGCACTGGTCTTTTGGAAGCACAACACTGGATGTCGCTTTTCATTTTGAATTGAGAAAAAACACCCGAAATTCACACTAAGAGTTGGGGCTGACACTGTATCTAAGTTCGCACGAACAGTTAGCTCAGTTTATGTTAAGGAAGCACTTGCGATATACTGCGCACAAAATCAAACTTACTGAAGGTATTTTCATTAAATGTTGAAAGAATCTACATCCTTTAAATTGTATTCAGCCAAGTTCATATGGAGTATGCCGAAATACATAACTTCAATACGTTCCTTTTAACGGGAATATTCAGAACATTTCTGTCATGTTATAGTTGTTACCGATCGGACATAGTTAACTGACTCACATATGGATGATATACTGATTAAATTTTGACTGGAGAAACCCTATAATTCACAAAAGCATGAAATCAAATCGTCATAAATGTAAACTTTAGATAAATTGATTTGAGATAATCAATAGTGGTTTGTGACACCCCAATATACAATGTGGAAACATCCATCGGATATTGCATTGACGACAACTGCAAATGCGACGTACCGCGTGGCAGAAATTGACCTCATGCATCGCCCTGTGCATATTGGTAAGGCAGCAGAATAATTTTAGTTAATCCATTCCATACTGCCTGTCGGCTCACACAAATCAAACTGATAAGTGGACCCACTAATTATGCTCAATGGACAAATAGGCAGCATTTATTAAATGACTACTCACGAGTAGGATCATTGCAGTCGCAAAAGAATATAGAATCCTCAGGGCAAGACTAATCGATTGAAGACCGGGATAATACAAGCGCCTGCTGAAGAAGAGCTTAGTACGGAACACATGCAATGAATAGCTATAATCGGACCAAAGTGATGCTCTAAGATTCACTGTAGCATCAAGATTTGTGCGATGCAACCATTCTCTTGGCAACAACCGTACTTGTTTTGCAACCTACCATGTGTCATGTTTAGTAAGTTAGCGTAAAAACAGAATAGCTGAGAACATTTTGACCGCCATATCGATTTTGAAAGTGGGTTTATAAAAGTTTGATAAAATTTGTCCAACATGTTTACCATCTTGCTGCTTGCAGTGCCAAATCCGGCGAAGGTAGTTTTCTTCCACCTTTAGAATAATACCGGTTGGAATGCTTTTGCACTACGCTACTTTTTCCATTCTGAATTTCCCAGATGGCACATCGCTCCATAACTGATTATCCAGTGGTGATTCTCTACCAAGAATTAAGCGACATCGGATTCATAACTTATCCTCTTTCTGTGCTGACCCGACAATCATATGATCGATCGGGTTCATTTATCGATCGGTCGGATGGTTCAGCTGCAATAAAGGGTGTGATTCTTGCCCAGCTAACCCCAGCGAGAACCCACATATTGTCCACATTCGCGGGTCTTTAGCATACCCGGTACTTATTTGGAGAAGTTATGCGAAACTTGACCAAAAATCAATTTCGAAAAGACTGTCAATTCATCCAACTGACTGCTTGGAACCACAGACACATTTAACCACGAAAAATCGTTCCAAGATAAACGATTAAAATCCACTCGATTTTCTCATCAAGTAATGAGCAGTGTTCTTAGAGCACCAATTTTATGAATTTGACTGAATCGTTTTAGAACTTACTTTCACTTGGGAATCAATTTGTTAAAAATGTAAATTATATGTACATTATCATCTCCGTCTTGGATCAAGCCACATTGACTGGCAGTTTGGTTATGAATTAATTACCTGACCATGGATTTCTCATCCCCTGTGCTTTGTTTTCAGACAGAATGATGATTCTCTGACATAGATTCGAGGAAAAGAGCACGATTTCGTCCNCATTTACATTGAGATTTATGTAGGAAACTAAAAGGTTAGTGGTAAAAAGTGTGTCGGAGGGTAGCTTTCTCTGGAGTTCTCTTTCAGATATAAAATTATGTGGACTGTCAAAATCGTGTTTCACTGGCCCACACCACAGACTGGGGCTGTGTAAACTGCCAAAAATCAATATCTTCGGAGGATCAAACGTTCGTATCTAAGCGCCAGATAGATATAAAAGAGCTGTAATGCATTGCAATACACCGATCCATGTCTAGTACTTCATAGTCACAACATTAACAACTGACTTTTGTTCCTAATAAATGTAATTGTGCTACGAATGTGTGTTGTACAAAACTTATGGCTCAAACGAATCCATAGATCACTGCACACTGACGACAACAACATGAAAATTCACAGTATCGGACCAATCCTTCTGTAAATGTAACAGATTTGAAAAGAATCACCAAGTGTCTGTTGTGTAGTAATTGAAACTCATCAGTAATTCTCATGTTTGTGCCATCATGGTGGTTGAACAAAGAGTCTTAAGAATTGGGAGCCTAACACGGTGTTTCGAGTCACAAATCGATGACCAATAATTTCAGGGCATGTTTGATGCGAACGTACTCTGGGCTCTTACAGCGCAACTCAGTGAACAGAGGTGCACGACAAGATGTCCCTCGACTTGCATTCTCACAGATGAAGTCGATACGAGGCTTTGCGGGGGACTGAAGATAGCGGGGACGGTGAGGTGACCGGGGCAAGGGATGACGAGAAAAAACTAGAAAACAGGTCCTCCGTGAGTCGGGAGTAAAGTTAAACCTGCAAAGCAGAGCAACTAAAACGGCATGAACCAAAAACATACCATGGGATACAGGCCAACTCGGTAAAATATTAATAGCGCGGTTGTCAAGGTTTACACATGCTCAAACTAATTTAGATTTTAATTGTCGGATTAAAGTAGACGACCTCATAATCAGTGACCTCTGAATATTGTTTTGATTGTGTACGTAACAGTATTTTAAGTGCTTTTTGCAATTTTACTTCATGTGATAGTGAATTTTTGCGCATCACGGATACGGAGTTTCTGATAAGCAATTATCCAACGCGATAGTTTAGGACAAGTTTACCGCACAAATCTGTGCATCCCACTGCTTGTGAATTCATTTTATTTAATTTTTCATAGTCATACATGAGTAGTGGTGGGAAATGATTGTTAATGATTGTTTTAGCATCCTTCAGAAATCATTTTTAAACACTCATCAGTTCATTTAATCCCCATATTTTCAAGTAGCCGATATTATGTATTCGTAATGAGCTACTCATGAGTAGACAGAATTTGTATTCGAAAAATGCACCCCCCTTGGTAACCCAATTTATAACAACATTCTGACACCGACATCATTTACCACCGAAAGATTTCAAACGGCGAAAGGCACCGATAAATTCGTATTTTTAGTACGTTACCTCATTTATTCACCTAATAAACTCACAGTTTGACTTATTTTTGTCTCCATTCCTTCTTTCACCGTACAATAACAACCTTCCCATTCCACTCAACTTTATCGCGCGCAAGTATGCTGCTGATGTAGTGGTTGGTTGGTCCTCGACTGATCCTGGCAGTTTCCGCCAACTTCAAGATTGTCTAAATCAAATTCTTATTTGTCCTACTTCCCGACCTCTGATGCTCAATATCGATAAATTGTAGATGTTTCTTTGAACCTTAGCAGACACTCATTACCAAACTCTATATAGTGGCAAACCTGAACTTGCTGTTAACAGTAATATAGTCCCCAAAGGGTACTTTGTCAAATATCTTGCAGTTACCTTGTCATATAAACTTTATTGGTTCAAAAACGTTGAAAAAACTTACATCAGGGTTTGTAGATTATCTTTCTACACTTTTAGACTTAAAAAGCTCAGCGTTCCCCTAAATGTTATTCTAAAATTTGCGACAGCCTGTATTCTTCCATACCGGTTGCACTCTTCCCCGGTATTTTTCCCCGGTCTAGGGGAGAAAAACTTGATTATCTTTTCCAGATCTCTTAAACTTCTTTCCTTTTTGCAGTGGAATTTCCAAGACCGTCTTGGTTGATTTCATTGTGTGCGAGCAGTTTGATTCATGTGATAGATTTATCAGACATATACTATCAACTGAAGAACACTGCCTGCATGCCCATTTCAATAAATGTGTCTCATCTGTTTACACATTCCAAATTTTGGTTCCTTCGTGCACGTATCACCACATACCGAAACAGCATCAACTTTTATCTTGTTTGTACTTTAGTAAATCGAGCAACTATCACCGCTGAATTGGAAAATCATCGGTCACATTAGATTTTTATCGCATCCATTTGTTTTTCATTTAGTAAATGTTTAATTTTTTTCAATGCTTGAAGTTTTCTCCACTGTAACTTGTCGAAATAGCTGAAAATCCTCCCTGTTTGGTGCATAAAGCTTAAATTAACGTGAATCGGCTTGAGTATTTCATGGGGCAGATTGAAGATTGTTATCAGCAACAGAGAAACTAAGAAATAACCCACGTCGCCGGTGCACCGAATAACGTTTATTTCTGTTTTTATTAAACCCAAACCCTTACGGGCTGAATTTCGTTGAACCAGTCTCCGAGTGATTTCTACTATGTACATTATTCTTTCAAGGTAGACGCCGATTTTTTAATTTAAAATTTGATCAAAACAATATGGGGAACATTCTCCATCGACAACATGATATTTGAAACATGTTGCACTGATGATGTTCCCTGGCTTGGCTACGAAACGTCTGCGAAAAACAGCTCCAGCTCGGAGAACTCACCAACACCAGCATACGCATCCCGAGCTACAATCATTCTACATCATTTCCAACACAGTCTGTATTCTTGTGAATCTCACTCCCTGAGGGTTACTCCATTCCCCCATTTGCCAATGAAATGCTACAATATTTAGTGTGTCGGATGATCGACAGAGAGGAGTTGTTGTGTCCTCGTCCGCAGTGCGTATTATTCTTCTGTCCCTGTGCAGGGTTTCAAACAGCGAAAATTCTATTGTAGATAAACTACATTAGTACTATTTAGGATTAAGAAGCGAAAAATGTAAGGGTGTGACCCGAACGAGAACACCGTACATGTGTTCTTGTTTCCGCTAGTGCATATAGCTATACGATCAAAGAGCGGGCCATCGACCGTGTAGAACCCTGGTAGGGGTCTTGACTGACTACTCGAAGGTTCATAGTTTGAAACCCAATAGTAGTGCACAGTGCTGATGAGCTCCAACAAAGAACGAACACCTGCTTAGTATGTACTCTTTCTCGATCAGGCTGCATGCCTCATTCCGAGGGTTTAAAAAGGTGCACTGCTTTGGATCATCAGATTCAACCTTAAAATTTACTGCCAGAGATATCATATGCACTATCACTTCCGAATACAACCCCCCGCCCACACACACACTTTGTATATGCCGTGTATTGATTAACTGACCGATGACCTACTCTGTCGATGAGACGGTGTTGCACAGGGCGTGAACATAAAGTGCCTAAGCCATTTATATGGCGAACAATATTTGGTGTATGGGAGAATGGAGGAAAAATTCATCGAAATGTAAATGACAATACTTATTGTTGTACAGTATGGGAATCGTTGATTAACATATTGGTTTACGAAGTTCATTTTTCGCTTGTTGACGAAAGGGCGTAGGAAGGAGAACGTTTCACTCACTCACTGTCTCAATAAATACGGATCTGATGCTCAGCGTTTCGATGTCATTTTTCACCGTTCGTATTCATTGAATCGAAATGATTTTTCTCACTACATACCAGCACAGATCGGGTCAACCAGAAGGTTTTCGCTACTCCGATCTCTTGTACTTCCATTGTGCATGCTTTCATATTGTGCCTTAAGACAGTAGCTAAATACAGAAAAATAATTCTTCCATATCAGTGGTGTTGCAATATATGAAGCCGTTCAATCTCTCAGTATGAATGTTCCTAACGTACTGAACTATTTCTTCACGGTGGAACATCCGGAACTAGTATCTCTGGGGCACGTCTTCAGCCCATATCTGGGTCAAAAGCTAGGCGGCTACAATACCGAAAACGCATTGTATTTTATTGGTTTGTAAAGGCTTTTGCGCGGAAAAATAGTCACATTTTAGTCAATAATTACACATTACCTCATTGAAAAGAAGGAAATAATACGAATAAAATACTGAATCTTCAAAGTTGCTAAGAAATTCGGAAGAAATTCGAGGCCGGTTTATAAGGATTCTAGCGAGATAAGGAACTTTAGAATGTAAGATGGGGATAAATGATTCACGTAACATGTCGAGGTGTGGGAGCGGCATTTGGAACGATTACCACTTGAAGGATGAGTGGGATCAGCAGGGATTCCGTGTGCAAATTTTTCACATATCGATAAGTGTAGTTCACGGTTTGTGTATAGATCATCAAAGGGCATAAAAGATGCCCGATTGATAGTCGGGAGTCCACGGGGAGGAATTTCAAAGTCTTCCTTAATTAGATTGACAAAAACCGTGGTAGAGCACTAAAGAAGTGTAAGGAAAACACACTGATAAACAAAAAGCGAAATTATTTTTCGTTTGGCATTGAACTGTCTGAGTTGTTGCAGTTCAAAAGATAATCCGCGAAGTTTCCTAACACAGTAGTAAATATGAGAGGTCCAGGTAAACTTCTAATCTTCTAATTAATTCACAGAATCCACTCTACTCTACTCGTGGCTAAAGAGTTGCGAGTATTGGCTGAAGCTTGATAGGGAAAGGCTTAGTTAGAGGTTCTGTGTTTATGACCGTGGGGTTATGTGGATAAAAGGATTGAGAGAGAGAGGGAGTAAAAATGCATTCAAATTGAAGGTCACTGCAAGTCAAACGAAAAATTAATGGATCTGAAGAAATTTAGCTGATCCTCAGATTACCAAGTGGCTCGGTAAAGGGCTACTTCGTCAACGCACTGATGGGTTCCGGGTTCTATAGAAGTGTTCTTTGTGTCTCCTCAATGATTTTAGTGTGTGACCATTGAAGAGAGACATCGCATGTCAAAAATCGAATTGATGGTATCGACAAAAAGGTGATTCGAGAAGCCAATCAAAACGTTAGACGTGAGTTTCACCGTTCTTGTAATTTCGATTTACGCGTTACATACGGCTCGATAAACATTAAAGTTCTATCCAGATTTTTCCGCCTTGACACTATCTAAGTCAAAGTGGATCAGAGTGGAGAATGAGTTTATAGCAAAATTATGGAGAAAATCTCTCATCCAGAGGCAAACATTCAAGATCCTAAGGAGTGCCTCTTCGATATACTGAAAAAAGTTACCCATACCTGAGCAGACCGACAAGGTGAATTAGCGAATAATTGTCTTTACTGAAAGCTGTCTTGACTCAACACATTAGACAGTTGAAAAAACTATTCCAACAAATAAATATAATGAATTATCTGATACAAACAGAAAACACAGCCAGTCTGCTACTCAACAGCAGGTACTTTATTCAACGGTTTTTTTCCTTCCCACTGAATGAACCATTTCCCGGTGTATTTAAGAGCTATTGCCCAAATACAACGGCTGGGTGATGAGTTGGACCATTAGTAACCCCAAAAGATGCATTTTATCCTTTCCGCAATTCATCTAGGCGAGTAAAGTAGCGAGAAGAGCGTAAAATAATTTATAGGGAGATTGTGGCGGGAGAGAGCACAACCCGGGGACACTTTTCGACGTGCTGTAAGCGGAATCGCTTCTCTAACAGCTCGCCTTCTCACTGTCTGTCTAACCCTCTCAGTCGCTTCCACTCAGGTTCGTGACTCGTCCACACATCTGTGTTCCCCAAACACGATTTGTGGTTATTACCGATTTGTGCTAATTAATTAGAACTCAATTGTATTCGTCCATCTAGCTAACCGCCAAATTGAATTCACCCGCCTCCTCCCCCCCCCTCCGGGCCAGTTAACCTGTCGCCCAATCAAGCAACCAACCGACCAACAGGTGAACCGACAGACCAAACAACCAACCAGTCAATGAGCCAACTTCTAACAATTCAACTGCTATCCATTTATCGGCCACCAAATATGGAACGACACACACGGGGGTCGTGGACTGCAGCAATCATACAGTGTGTATGCTTTTGGTTTAATGCATGCTTCTATCGGAGATAGAAAGCACTGCGACGGATGCTCGACCGCGTGTGTTGTGTGTACTAACCACCATCAATATGATACAAGTGCAACGCAATCAAACCGACCGGTACACACGAACACAGACCAGTATTACCCAGTCGAACGAAATGCAAAGCTGGCCATCAAGAGAGAAGAAAGGAAAGGAAACAAATGTTTTGTGGGGGGGGGGAACAGAGGCCTCGAGTGAGAAGGAAGATGGTGGTGGTGCTGATGGTGAAAAAACTTACAACACAAACCAAACAAATACGGGGTACATTTTGTACGGAACCCTGCTCACTTTGGGTAACTTTTACGACTTCGATATGCTCCACGTTTATGTCCTCCATTTACGAACATAGTAGTAGTAGTAGTAGTAGTCGTTTGTAAAAGGTGGATGATTCGGGTGCCGCCAGCTCTGTATGGGCATAAAGAGAAAGGGAGGGTGGGTGGGTGTATTGGATAGAATGTGATAGAGATGAGGGTGTCAGCAGACGGTTGGAAGTACGTCCGTTCATAGGTTTAAGGTATCTATCAATCTATCTACCTATCTGTTCCCTCAGATGAGCTTAACCGGAACAGGGACTCTGAATGCGTTTGTTTGTGGTCGGATGTACACTCGCGCGAGAGACAGAGAGAGAGAGAGCTGGGCCAGTATCATTGCAAATTTCCCTGCTCGATACACCCGATATAGGACAGGCACTACAGGATGAATATGCCATCGATGAGTGTCAACGCCCATATCGTAGTCTGAATATGTCCGTACCAGGTGAAGTGTATGAAGTGACGTATTTTTTGACCGCGGTCCTGTACAGTGTATTCGTTAGAAGTCGTGTAAAATACGGAAAATCATCTTTCTCACTCAATCACTCACCCACTCTCGCTCTCGCTTTAGAAAACGCATTGGGGTGAAAGCCCAGCAACATTGGATTAGTGAGACATCCGTGCAAACTGCAGACTGTTCTGAACTACTCATAGCAAGCCTAGTAGAAGTGTGAATATAGAAACTGAGCATGACTAAACAATAAATGGGGTTCGAGACTTATCTCGAAAAGTCACGAGCTTAATACAGATGCAAAACACCTATAAACGGGTGATATAAGCTTGCAAAATATGTAAATATAAATGAATAAAATCGAAAGTCCGTGTTGAAATAAGAAGTATAAGAAAGCAAACGACTCATCTATCTATCTATCTATCTATCTATCTATCTATCTATCTATCTATCTAACTATCTGTCTCTTTATCTATCTATCTATCTATCTATCTATCTATCTATCTATCTATCTATTCATCTATCTGTCTATATCAAATCTATCTATCTATCTATCTATCTATCTATCTATCTGTCTATCTATCTCACTGTGTCTATCTTATATCTATCTATCTATCTATCTATCTATGTAGCAATCTATCTATATATCTATCTATCTATAGTCCATCGATTGTTTATCTATCTATATATCTATGCATATTTCTGTCTATCTATGCTATAAATCTATCTATCTATCTATGTATCTGAATATCTATCTAACTATCTGTCTATTTATCTATATGTCTATCTATCTATCTATCTATCTATCTGTCTATCTATCTTTCTAGTGATATATCCATCCAAATCTATCTATCTATCTATCTATCTATCTATCTATCTATCTATCTATCTATCTATCTATCCGGGAATTCGTCATACTATTAAGTGTTCATTTTCAATCCTAATCCGTTCATCTTTTTTAAACTTTTTATATGTTGTTTATTTAGGATTCAATACAATTTTGGAACGTCGTTACGGAGTTTTGTGTCAAGCAGACTATGAAAAGGTGCAAGACATGTGGGACTGGACCGTCAGGAAATCATTCATCTATCACAGTTCGAACTGATGATACTAATTTATCTTTTGGAGCCACAAAGACAGGGAGATTGTAGTAAAAAAGACATGAGACTGGCGATAAAAGAGGAAAAATAGGAAATTAGATAATAAACTTTCAAAATCCCTTTTAGATAAAGTTATCTATAGGTTTTCGAGTATACACGAGCTAAATAAACGTGTAATATCAAGAAGTGATATGAGCATTTCAGCTTATCCTAATTTATACTTAGCACAGGGGTTCTAGAGATTGCTAAATTGTTTGATAAATCCTCCTTAGATGAGGCGCGTAGGCCTACGTTTGATCGCACAGGGAATTCATGTATTTCTTAAAAGGCCATCGCTTCCAACGAGGCTGCACCACAGTGTAATTTTTCGAAACGGTAGTGTATTTGTGTACATAATAAATAATAATAATACATAATAAACGAATGTCAAAGTAGAAGCCACAATGGAGGAAAAAGAATCACTTAAATGTACACAAAGTGTACGATTTTCAAACAGTGAAACTTAATACGGATTAGAAGAGACGATGTCATGATAGGATCACAGATTGTATCAATCCTGATTGGTCAGTTTTAGCTGAAGTTGTGCATTAATCGCAGAGATACACAACAAATGCCCAGATTTAAGGATGATTTGATTTCCAAACATAGTACTCTAAATAAGCAAAATCATTAAACTATTTGGCAAAACTCAAATGAGAAATTTTACGAATTAAAAATATAAATGGCAAAAAGAACATTCTGTTATAGGTATCGTTCAAAAAGAAACAGGCTATCGGAGATCTTGGAGTACTATCAACCAAAATCGACTGGGAGACAATTCTGCGCTGCGTATGCGAAAATTGTATCCGCGACTAGGTCACACTGGTCAGCATCTTCCGGACAAATTGATTCATCAATTCAAATCGCATTTGTTTTGTATGATCGCTTACGTACAGTGGTGGTTACATTGTACCTAAAAATAAGCCTTTGGTCGAAAAATGACTGCATATTAGCCAATCACTTTTCGAAAAGAATCCGTGAGGAATGTCAACAACTCTCCAACTCTTCCAAGATTACACTCAATACACCCAGGCATCACACCAAAGGTTAATTAAGTAGATGCTCGCAGAGACCGAAATTATCCCACGCAACGCAAACCTCATTTCAAACCTGATAGTTAGGGTTCCCAAAAGAAACCTTCTTCATCGGTGTGGGCTCCCACGAAATACATCGTGCTGTAAAATCTCGGAACCTTGACACTGGTAACTTAGCAATGGGGAAAATTTCCCTTAAATTACCCTCTAAAGACCTCCTCCTTCTTATAGACCTCTATCTTACCTGCGCAGTCCATCACTCTCTCGTTTTGTTCATTCCTGATCATTGTATTTTTTATCACCAACATTCCCCATATCCACTCCTTACGACCTCAGCGTTTATTTCCAGCCTGTCAAGTGCATTACACACACACACACACACACACAAACGTAGTTTATTCGTACATGCCTATGCACCTTTTGAATAAATCTAGCTACAGTAGTTGAATATTTCTCGAGGCAATGTAGCTCGAGGATTACACATGCATTTTGAATCATTTTTGCCCTTATTGACCATTTTTCATAAAACAAATTAACTTCATTGAATTTAATTTTTTAGTTCTTTTTGTTGTTGAAAGGGAAGGAATTATGTTGAAATTATCACAATATATGCAGCTTCAACGAGCAGCAGTTCTGATACTTCTTAATGTACACACCATAGTACAGGGAAGATTCGAAGGGGTAACCCGTAGTAGTTATGAGGAGTTGTTGTTTAATCATGTTAACCAGAAACACGGGACTTCTAGTGGTAAACCAAATACGATAGACATATGATGTGGAAGCTGACCGAGAACAAATTTACTGCTTTCGGATACGCGAAAGCCCACCTCTGTGTACATGCTTTCTTGTCACCATCGTTTCGTTAATGATAATTTGCTCTCAGTGAGATTTGTGTTGAACTTTGAACAAGTCTTTACAAGTCTGGGGGGCCTCTTTGGTGCAGTCTCCTCCATTACATTGACCGTGAACTCCTAAGCTGATTTGCGTGTGCTTTGCCAGTGACCCGTTTCACAAGCATCAACGGTGTCTAACGGGGTTGGATAGGATAACACTGTGTGGTGATCGTCCATTTGTCATTTAACTCATTCATTCAGCACCAAGTTTCACAACATCCTATTCATGTGTATTCACGCCATAGTTGTAGATTTTCGTAGAATTTCATCTGTAAAATATTGTAAAATATTTCATTTTGTCCTAAAGACCATGGTGACCGAGATCACAACGATGAATTAAGTAAGAAATAAAATTGCAAGACCTCACAACTTTGTAGTGTACATAATTGAAAGATCGGTGTCAGAAACTAAGCTAAATCTTCTGTCAGTTCGCAGACATGCCCAGTGTCAACAAAATAGGGAGAAACTTACTGCAATATATATATATATATATATATATATCATTTGAAATAATTACGGTTCATTTCTTCATGGGAAGTGACGAATCCCAACCAAACGTATTTGTCCATTATTTCGACTCTTGCATTCACACTCGCACACGAGAATAGACGTAGCCCTGTAGATATACATACAACACATACGTACATCCGAATGCGAATATCCGGCATGAATAATACATACGTATATTGTGAACTTCCAAAAGTGAGCCACTTGGTCCGAGTGTACAACAGCTCTTACGAGCATTCGTTTGCTATAAACTTGCCTCCTCTTTCTCTTGACCAAACGCAGACTACCTCACACACATACACACACTCACCATCTTTCTCTTTTCCAATCCATTCGTTTTCGGTACGAGTTCGCGGTCAAGTCGAGAATGTACTTTTGGCTCCGTTCCGTTCCAAAGACTCGTGTGTGTGTGTGTGTCAGGCGTTTCGAGTCGTCGGCATGCTCATCAATATTGCAGAGATTCGCATACCAGACTTCTCATCTCGAACGAGTAGTCGGATCCCAACACGGGAACTGGGGGTGGAGGGCGTATTGTGCATGCCTGAGTGAGTGAACAAACAAAGAAATACGTAGACAGTTTGAGTACACATTATCATAATCAGCCGAACGTAATTCGGTACAATTAGGTACTCTGTAGATTAGTTTGATCGAACCGGTAGTGAACAGAATCAGATAAACGCAGTACAGACCACGTGACAAGCGAATAAGGTAATCAATGCTAATACCCGTGTGTTTGAATTTTCTTTTTTCTTATAGTTCATCTATTGTTTTCCGGTCGACATCGACGGAGCTCAAATAATGAAATTATGTGGACCCGATTCAATTTTGTGGATACTTCCGAGGTGCACTAAACAGGGCGAGTAATAAACCAGGAGTCAGGTCCTGATCACAGATTTATACCAAACTGATAAATTTCTTTAACTAATCCCTTTACTCGAAAATCAACACATTTGTTTGTCTTCTTCCGCCAACGGACGATTTGGAGTTGGGCAAAGGAACTACCAACATTATTATTTTCCCTCAATCAATTCAGGCGGAAGTTGTCATCCTATTCAGTCGATTTTCTGTCACTTATTCTTTGAAGTTCGCTCACTACGGATGGATAAACGTCCCGCCTCTTTCGGACCTCTATCTAAAATTATAGGTCCCGATACCGGAAGATAATTCTGGAGATGACCCCGCCCCGTGCTCGACCGAACATCCGTTTTGTTTGATCACCAAACCAAGTGACCGTCTCATTTCTGAGGCGACCAGTGAGTAGCACGATGCCTCCTCCCTACTCGCACACACCCACAACCCACATGGTCTAACCATAGAGTGCTTGTGACACCTGACCTTTTCACAGTACATTGGCGATACCCGCAGTGACAAGGCCGAAAGTGATAGTAGTGGTAGCAGCAGTAGCAGCAGCGCTAATAATGATTGAATCAGTGACAAGCGGGTTGTCAAAATGGTGCTGATGCTCGTGATCACCTAATGAAGCGTGTATAAACGACAGGGACACCAGCAAAAAAGGTCGGGTTCACGATTGCACTCACGAATAAGTCTCGCTTAGAGGAAACAAAAAGGCAACTTTCACCAGCCTTGTTTCTGTTTATCCTCAGGCTGCCGGAAGATCAATCTCCCGCATCAGGTGATCACTCAGGGAAAACAGGGGCCGCGTAGGTCGCGGTGATGATTAGAAAAGCTTGTGTTCGAGGGTGGGTAGGTGGTACAAAGCTTGGGCCAGCAGAATGTCATTTTAGTGAGTTTGTTGACTGTTTGTCTTGTTGTCGCCAATCTGGACGTTTATGAGAATGCAGGTAGTGGAAACTGACCGACAAACTAACTGCTCGTAGAGTGGAATTAGTTATCTATTGAGAAGCAAAGGCAAATTGAATAACCGGAACGTATTTTTCGTCTGTTTCCGTCTTGTGTGTGGGTGTGTACCCATCGTCTCCTTTTGAGGATCTAAATGCAGATTTCATCAGAACGCGATTGTACTTAGGCACCACGAGGGGGAGTGTGATCAATGTGTTTTTTCCGTTGTCCATACACGTTATAGCACAATCCATCTTCGCTACCTGATTGTGAACATAAAACCTCGCTGATCTTACTTTCCACTGGCTTACGAGATTACCGCTCTGTCAGATTTATTTTTACACATGACTGTTTTGTTAACGGAGGGAGAAGTAGCTGCTCTAGAGTTAGAGTTGGTGGAATTCAACGTCAAATGTCTATTTTACCCTGCCGATAACTAATTTAATCCGACAGCCGAATGAAATTTTCCAACAATTTCATCCATTTGTTCTGAAATTTGAGTTTTGTTCCGTGCCCACAGTCAATAACTTCGATGAACGTAGATTTACTCGGTTGTATCATTGGATGATGCCGTCAACGACAACCGGAAAAGTTAATTTCGGGCCACGCATGGGTTGCCATCGGACCAACTGTGATAGAGCACATTAGATAAGTGATACTTAGTTGATGGAACCCAATTAGTTTTAAATGTGTCAATAAAGCAAAATACATGCTGGTTTCATTGCCACCTTACCGCACTTTTAGGTAGAACAGTATGAACTCGGCCTGTCAATACGACAATAATGAAATTGAGGGGAAAGGAAACTGGGAACGAACGTTACACTTCTATCCTGATGCGTTTTGATATTCGTCAGTATGACTCTCCAAGACAAAGGAAACACAATGGTCTGTTCTGCTTTCAGTACTGCAAGTGCCAACCACCTCCATAACGTATTTGTCGCACTTTCCTGCTTCGCTGGAAAGACAAACTCTGACGTCAAATGGTTCTGTATGAACTGAGTTGCATTTTACCAGCGTTAGGTGTTACCGTCATTCAGCTACCTTATTCGTTTTTATTAAGACACGTTTACTACATTAAGTGATGTGAAATATTTATGAAAATTACCAGTAGTGATCCGCAATTTGGAAATGCATTTCAGTTTCCAATATCATGCTTGTATATTGATAGCTATAGGTAAACAGCATTTATTCCAAATTTTGTCGACTCATGCATTGTTCTTTTAAACAAAACAACAGCGCGGTGAACAAGCTCGGTTTCAATGATTCGTATTCATGTCAACAGGTCTCAGTATATATATGTATATATACCCCTACTTGAGAATAAAATTGTCTTGGAAAAATAAGATATAAATCACATCACAAATTACTAGAAACTGATTTCATCGAGAAATCGGAAACCGGATTCGCCATGATCTCATAGTTGTTTGCTCACTGATCTGATCGTCGAGATTACTCGTCACGCAGTGTATGCATAAAGTGTTTTAGGGACCAGAGATGGGGTTGTGCAAACGCATTCCCATTGCTTCTGTTGTGACTAGCATTCGACAACGAGACTGTCGGTTGCATTAGTTATTCTCTTCCAACAACATTTAAACGGCCTTTACCTTGAGGTTCATAATTAAACGTGCAATAGTTCGAAGGTTATGGCTTAAGATTAGAAAATATTTAGCACACAGCAGAATGGAAGTTCATTCTTTTCTAGTGACTAATCATTTTTTCATGAGATTGCTAGTTCCGGTCAATCGAAATATCTGTAAAAATTAACTCTATCTTCTTTGAGTCATATTCAAACTCAGAATAGGCCGAATGTCCATTCTGTGGTCAACGCTATCAGGCTTTGTGTGCATGATTTAGTTCGTAATGCCTCGGTGAAACCAAGAGAAAGCACTATTCTAAATAATTGTTAACACTAGTCAGATATTCAAGATGATCCGCACCTAATTATGAGATGAACCCAGACGTGTGTGGGTTCGGTTCGCTTCGAGTAGCGTGATCTTCTGAAAATTAAGGTAACTTGAGATATCAAAGAAGCCTATTCGGTGATTGATGCAAGTATGCACGCTGACCGATTATACAGACCAGTTTTGAAGCGGTTTTACTTCACTTCAATATAGGGCAACTGTGAATAATGATAACTTATTGAATAACTAATCGAATATTGTTTACGCTTTGACTATTCTGGTTTTATCCCCTGTCAAGTCCTCGCCAGACTCAAAACACAGGCCGGTAAACAATTACTTGATGCATTCATGAGGTGACATGATATTCCGTGAATTTACACTACCCGTGCGGTGATAAATAAAAGGTTTCAGCTCCTACCTCGAAGGTTTGCTGGTCGAGTACAGGGATAAATAAAAAACTGGTTGACAGGGTTGATGAGTCCCAACAAAGACAAAATAATTCTATTAAACAATACTCACATTTTTGCCTACAGATGGTGATTCTCTCCCCCCTGCCCTCTCCGGAAATTCACATACTATATTAGAAGGAATCACCTGGTAGTGGTTGCACAATGCCTAGAATTTCAATATGGTGACTCTGTGAATGATGTAAGCGTTAAACTAAATTGACTGAATTTAGTAACCCTTCTATTTTGAATATTTTCTGTGCTTTTATTAAATGAGTGAGCATTCTGTTGTCTTATTACGTGAATTGGATTTATTATGTTGTGACACTGATGACTTTCGTAATGCACCTTTCGATAATACAGTTAAAAATAGTTTGTTTAACATCAAATTTTTATTGCTTGATTGTGAGTGATTGCTAGTTTTATGCTTTTCGGGTAACTTGATTTCTGGCTGTTTTCACCACGGTCTTTTTTCCATCATTTTTAATTCCTAGACGAGTCGACGAGATAGGAAAAACTTTTAACAAATAACAATTTTAGTCTAACAAACTTTTTCTGAAATTCGAGGTTTCAGTGTGACACAAATCGTGCAATTAAAGTTTCCCGCCTGATGTCAATCCATAAGTTTTTATTCCCGACCAATCAGAATTGATAACGAAACACAGAAGGTTCAAAAAATGAACAATCCACTGAAACCATCAATTGAAGGAGAAGATACAGAACGAGAAATTGAACAAAAGGGCTGCAAATATTCTTACACGATATCGAGCAGATTTAAAATAAGTGTAAAAACAAATTACTCAGTGTATTACAGTGTCTTGCATGAGTGGGATGCAGTCCGTTTTTCTCACCCCATTCATTACGACTAAGGGAACAGAGACTCGTTTTCCCCAAAACATCCTGTGCGAACGACTCATTGCTTAAATCAAGGCATGTAAAAAATGAGAAAAATGGACTGTTTAAAGTCCTGCATCGAAACGTCATTCTTTGGTTTGACTACCACCAATATTTAACAGCTCTTGTCGCAGTAATTTTCTTGTCACTAAAACCAGTGAATGTGTATTTGACCAAATCCGAAACATGATGAGCACCATTCCTGTGTAGCATCTCAAATCAGGTAAGTATCGATAGTCCCAGTTGAATTCGAACTTGTGCCTAGTGGCCGTCTGCTATTCTACACTGAGTTTTTTCTTTCAAAAAATGTAAGTGGCCACATCAACAACCGCAATCCTTTAAAAAATGAACAAATCGATTAGAATATGAACTGCCTACTGTTGCAATCTTATCCGGAATCCACCTACTGAAATCTACGGCTGGGGTAATCGTTCCATTTGAGCAGTTTTGGTATAAATTTGAAAAACCATAGCCACGAAATAACTACACAAACAATAAATTGTTTATGGTTAAAGAAGAACATCACCGTGCTTTCTTAGTACAAATAAAATGGAAATTACTATTATTATTATTGTTATCATATTCCAGCATGTAAAGTGACCTTTTAACCAAGAGGCGTGCGAAAGTGAACGTCACAAGTATCTGTAATTTTCTGAAAACAGGCTTGCATGTGTATATGTGTGATCGCCGTGCCACACATTGTCAGGTTGTATACAATAACTTAATGCAACTAAATTAAAATCGTACACGCCATATACAGGTGTTTTTCTGACAGATGTCTAGTGAAGATGGATATTATTTCATAATCAATGAGAAGGTTAACAATCTATCCATAAATAACACAGTTACTAATAAAAAATGAAATAGAAGTACGGATAAAGGTTAAATATCCTTAACGAAAGATTGCTAACCCGTTACTTTCGTTGGGGATTTCACTGCTGATAAAATTACTGTTTTTATGTGTGTTGTTCATACTCGCGACTTCTTTTCTTGAACACCAGTTCTGCAGTCACGAACCCGCATGGAGAGTTTTATTTCTAACAGTAGATCACAACCTAAAACTACAATTCGTCACAATACGTCGTCAAAATCTCTACTGAACTCAAGCAGCCTGGTTCAATCGAGTGCATTTTTCTGTTAAACCTACAGTTTCTCAACACAAAACATGAACGGTCGGGTTAAAACTATGACAGACAAAAGGTACTGCCTAGCTATTTTTTCCTTTTCAGTTCAGGTAACTCATTTACATGTGGATTAAAGTTGTAGTGGTCGACAAACAGCACCAGACGGCTATTTCTTCCCCGTTGAAACTCGTAAGTAGTGAGTCCTCGGACCAGCAAAACCTCAACTGGGAAACGAAACTCGTAATTCTGAGGCACACGGTCGACAGGAAACAGATGCATCAGTTGATAATGCAGTCTTACATCATGCACTCGGTGCCTAACGCTCATGGTAATCAAATCAGCTCATCCAAAATCCGACATTCTGGTGAAAAAAGTTTTACTTACTACGTTTGGCTGGATTTACCACTTGATCGGATACGATGCAACATTCAGTCAGTTCCATCGGTCAGAGTTCCCGATTCGACTGCACCAGGGAAGTTGCAACAATGAGCTTGGTACTTCACTAGTCTGCAGGTACGCAGTACGGACGATTCATGGAGCATTGGACGAGAAAAAGTAGTTTAACGTTTTTGTCCTGTTGAATATACGTTCTAACTCCCCCCATACCTCGATATCACACAAACCGAAGACAGCCCTGCAATCGGGTTCTTTTCATTCCTCTGGAATACGGCAGTTGACTTCGATCAACTAAGTTCTCTAAGGATTCTAAACAGAACGGGGAAACAAAAAGATTTCTGCTGGCGACTTCTATGTTCACATTCGAAGGTTACTGAACCTTTTTGAAAAGAAACACGAATAAAACCATTTAGTAACACCATTCAAGACATTCTGTCTGGAGGGTTTTCCTGTCAGTAGTCAATTTCCACCAGTGATATATATCTATAAAATACAATAAGTAGTATGTGCATGATTTGATAGAATTTCCTTATTTCATGGCTCTTACCGCTCGTCAGTTCATTCAATTACTTGCACCCAGGAAGTGCTTTTTTCACACAGTTATCATACTTGCAACGCCGAGTATATTTATTTGGATAGTCCTTTGAGATCCAGTCCATATGAGTCAATAATATGGTTCGATGTTTTGTAGATGGGTTAGATGCTGCAATAGTTACATGAACTTCTTCGATACCGAGTCACAGTAGACACCCTGTTTTCTTCTATTGTCCAGCCTTATTCGTCAGGAAGTTTCACGCAAAATGAACGCAACGGTTGAGTAGAATATACACACACATATATATATATATATGTATTGATCCGGCTCAGGTTTATATCGAAACACTTTCACAAGTCATAAAGTGAAACGTCGGATTTATGCACCTCTCGAATAAGTAGGCTGTGGGCTTCGCTTGTATGCCGAAAACTCAAGTATATTTTATCCGGTTTGGGGACAATACAAAACCCTTATTCAACAAAACGCGCATTTCAAGGTGGAATGTTGAAGGTTTATTTCTACTTTTTTTAGAATATGCTTTTGCTGTCTTGTTGACGAGAGTGAATGGTTCGCAGCCCCATAATTTATCGATTTATTTAAAATGAAACTGATCATTTAGTAACACATTTACTTTGTACCGCATGAAAAAAGATTTGCTATTGAGAATAGTTTTTGCCTATAATAAACAACCTCATAAAACAAAAACAATTCATTCGAAAGAATGAACTTCCTGGCTGCTCTGCACTAAATATGTTTTACTTGAGTTGTAACTTTGGAACTAATACAAAATTTCATTATGACACTCGAGGTTGCACTGGTACAACTAGTGATATAAAAGAACCACAATCAGCATTTCTAGAAAAGTTAGGTATAAATGCACTTCACACGTAGCTATCAATGTACAGATATGGTATCGCAAACCGAAATATAATGCCAAATTGAGGGTTATTTCGCACGAGTCTGATCACCACTGGTATGTGTATACATCATTATGAAAAGAGAGTGCTTTATTTTGATTAGCTCACACCAGTGGCTGTTATTCATACGAAATCCACCAAAAACACTTCTCGCAAGCTGTGTTCTAATCCCTTGGTTACACTGAAGACACGGTGAAACCTTCCGTGCAAAAGTAAGCAAACCGCAGAATGCCAAAGAGTAGGCTGCACATTGAGTCCCAAATGTATTGTGGTTTCACCTTGCCCTTGTCCGGAAGCCGCAAACTGGTTAGCACTGCTGGAGCATAGAATTGTGATACTCGGGTTCATTTGGTCTGTTTCAACTAATCCGGACTACTTCAAACCGCACAAGCAGAAGATGCAAATACTTGTTTGATACGGACTAAATACATCGTAGAACAAATGGTATGGCGTGGGGTTCGTGACTGAGGCGGCATTGATTCTTTGCACAACCTATATAGCCATAACACGCCTCGCTGATATTGGTGCATCCATATTCGGGGGATATGCATATAATTGAATCAAATGGAAAGTTTCTTTTATGTAATTTGACATAATTATTTATCTGAGATTTGTACTGATAGTTTCAATGGCCTCTTCGAGCTGCAATTTGCGAGAAATGGAAAACTCATTCATGGTTATTTGGACGAAATGTACCAATTCATTTTGAGTGAGAATATGAGGAAATCCGGTCCATACGTCACTGTGTAGCAGTGCATATCAGAAACTTGATGAACGAAACACCGAAGGAACTCGCAAATTTGCCGAGAATTATGGGGACGTTTTTTTGGATAGAACCGATATGGGTGTGTTGAGAAACATAGACTGAAGATAAGGTCTTGGAACAGCACTATGAAGACAGCTTATCAGAACAGCTAAGTAACCGGACCGAATGTCGTACGAGTTTCAATGTGTACCGTATCTTAGATGAACTTAGTCCAAAACAAATAAGCGTCTTAAGTTGTCAACTTCTACACACACACACACATACACCGCCAAGGAATACGGATATCACAATTGCCTTGACCATAGTGATAACCAGATATTTTCCGTTTATTTTTTATTGATAGAAGTTGGAAAGTTTAGGCTACCCCAATGCGCGTTGGTTATTCACAGCCTCCAGTCGGTACTTCACAATTCATGATTCAGTGATAACCGCAGTTCGCCGCTCCGTACATGTGTGTAGATCATTCGCAGTAGCCATTCAAAATGAAAGACTACAAATGTGTGGGTTTGGGGTTTCGTGGCTCTCTTTGTATGCACAATAGGAGCCAACATTTGGGAGCAGTATTAAACGACAACGTAATTGGAAACTTATGGAAGGTTCCCGATTACTGTTAACTACTCACTGCACATTATGATTACAAAAGAACCATAACAGCAGACCCGTTCCCTAACAATTCTCCAAACTGGAGCACATTCATATTGGCCCCGCTGATTATTAACTGGCACATATTATAAAATGTATGTTGTGTGATAGACTTCAAGTTGATCCCTCGTTTGACGTCATTGAAGCTTCTCTCTTGTTTAATTGAGGCAGTCAAAGGGAGTGTATGTTTTTTATCAATCGACTTGTCAATCGACAAACCAGATGCACTTTTCTCATCTTGTGAATAAAGAAAAAACCGGAGAGAATGAGGTCAGTATTTTTCGACCAGAATGCGCTATGAAAATCTTTCTGGGCAGTGATTTACGCAAATAACGTTAAAGTCCGTCTCATATTCTGACTACATCCACGACCCGCATACAAACACAGTCACTCACGCAGTCACTCAGATACACATAAGCGGTAGGAGGTGGGGGAGAAGGAGACATCGAGAAAGAGAGCAAACGAAAGTGAAAAATCTGGTCATTACAACAGCCGATCGGAATAGATAATCTCTGTTGATTTTCTGGTATTGTTTACAACTTTCATTATCTCGTGTGTGTGGATTGAACTGTTCTTTAAAACTGGAATGTTTGATGAGAGAGAGTTCACCTCTTTGGATAGGAGGAACGGCGTGAGCACAGATGGAAAAAAATCGCATAATTTTTCTCCATTTTTGACGCTCCGTTCACACGGGATCGTGGTTCACCTCAGTTTATTCGGATCACAGACGACGACGACGACGACGAGAGCGGTGTGCGCTTTCGGACCGTCCCCAGTCCGAGCCTCCCACTCTCTTTTGGAACAAAGCCAAGGGAAGCGGATCAGGTGTGCACACACAAATGCACACGCGGACAAATTCATGTGACTGTGTGCATCTACCTGCTCTCCCACACTATGGTGAGCTGTAAATTGGAGCAGGAAAGTGTATCGTAAATAGATACTTACGTACCATTCCAGAGGCCCTCATTTCGTCCCGGACTGAACCGATTGGATGAGTATTTCTGATTTTTGGATGGACCAAAACGAACTGAAACGAGGCTTGCTTGACCTCAGGTAGCACATAATCTGTGTGAACGCTCGCTACCGATCAATACAGACAGATTGATTAACTGACGACTGATCGACTGACGAGTGTGATTTGCGATGAGTGAGAGAACGAGAGCGATAGAGAGTATATGAGATGGATTGTACTTGTTCTAACACGTTCTCAACAGTTTGAGATGTCACAGTATGGCCTGTTTGAGCAGCTGCGACAGAAGCCCAGTGAAAGGGAATGAACAAACTGACGCTACCACTCACTCAGTCACTCAGTCATATGAGTAGACTGAAGTTTATACACACACACACACACGAGAGAGAGAGAGAGGGATTTTCTTTCGACCTAGGGGATTCCATGAAGAAATGACAATCCAAAGTGTATAGAATCTCCTAAAATGTCGAGGAATTTCCGGATGATATTAAAATATACCGAAATGGTCGCTTGGAATTAGATCCATGCTGTAGCCATGAGAACCGATTGCTCTATTTATTCTTTCGTCTAATGTCTTTTGTAGTGTTTGTGTCTATTTTTTTTGGGGGGGGGGGCGTGTTACCGTATGAGGCAATCACGGAGATTAGTGCTTCACACTTAGCTGATGTTATCGGATCTTTAACCAACATCAATTACGGACCATCATCCCAAAGATAATGTCGGCTGATCCATTTCAAGATAATTGATGATGTTTTGAGCTAAGCATTTTCTGCCATCTCAAGCGTTCTAGATGGATTAAAGGTTGATGGTTACATAATGTAAATTGTTCCCGGCTTGTGCTTCCAGAGCTTTCCAATATGGTTCGTAGTCTATAGTCCAGGAGCATATCTTATAAGTACTTGGTTACATAGACGCTTAAACAAGTAAGAGTTCGGTTTCAGAATTGGCTTTATCCCAATCAAAGCAAAGAAAACGTTGAATGCGAAACTCGGAATCATTATACACCTGGTTAGACCTTGTTCGGTCTCATCAGTGGTACGAATCCACCTACCCAATTGAGGATAGCAAATACAATATCTCACAAGCTGAACACATTCATACTACCCACATAACCACCGTGCCTATAGTTAAACCGTTTTCTGGATTGTTCATGCAGGATCGAACAGTAGTCTTATTCAGATTGTATCCTATCGAGTCATAAACATGGATGTCGAGGCTGAGGTAATCGAGGTAGGACGCCCACAGCAAGCTTTCAGTGATTGATTATACTTTGCGGTGTATAAATACTGAAAACCACAAGCTGATCAGCTTCCCGGTGATCAAAGGGATAGTAGGCTTTTGTATTTCCTGTGAGGGCCCAACTTCTCTATTATCGGTGGGATTGATAGATTTGAGCTGTTAGTGACACCCAAAAATGTTCAAGTAGCTGTACAAAGCTTCCGGGTCTTTCATTTCAAGCGTCGTTTGCTCTGTACACGAATAAATGCATCCTTTCATTGAATCAAGTTAAAACAAGTTGGAATTCAATTGAAGTGTATATGTTCATCAATACTGGATCAATATACTTATTCACGTGCAACAGCGTACTCTGTTCCAATTCCAGCACGTTCTGATTCTACTAAGGACAGTGTCATCTGAGTGCAGAGTAGCCTTTCTTGATTAGGAATTTCCCGAGAGACGGACCAATCGAGGAGGACCGAGTAAATGACCACTAAGATCATAAAATCTATCTCCTGTAAATTTTTCTTCGTGGAATATCTAAAGCGAACGGTTTGTTCCTGAAAATCGAAAACACGTGAGGAGTTGCCAGATAGCACCATCGCAAAGTGCTAAACTATTCACGAGTCTACCATGTTCTGAAGGTGGAAAAAAAGTCTTCGTTATATTTGGATGTACGATCTAAGTGATGAGAGACACTGAACAAGTTCAATACGATAAATCCCATTTTTTACCTTGTGATCTTTCCAATGGCAATACATCGTTTATCTAGTTGACAAATTTGTTCGTTCATGGACCGACCAAAGATGGTTGGGTAAACAGGAGGGATAGTGTGGTCATGTCCTTAGTCTACGCTAGTAATTACTGGAGCATATACTTGACTGAAGTGGTTCTCTGGTAAGCCGTGTACAGCACAGGATTCTTTCGTTATCCTATGATAACCCCATATAACCAATGAGATGGATCAGCTGCAACAACGAGCACGAGGTTTACCCATTTATCACGAGAGATAACCGATTCCTTGCTGATAATCTAAAGTCCTTAGAATAATCTGCAGGCTACTATTGTGAGAAGTAGAGGGCGTCACAATGCGACTGGGAAACAGCTAACAACAGGAGTACTGTAACCTGGGAACTGATGATCAAGCAGGTTGAGGGATTGCAAGTTGCACAAATCGCGAAAACCTATCCAATCAGATCGCAAAACGGGTCTGAGGGGAACTGGGAGGTGAGAGGACAAGGGTGGGATCGAAAACACAAAGTGAAACGAACCTAAAATCGCTCTCGACTGTCAAACATTTCAGTGGTGCCAAAAGGATGTATGATTGGCAAGCCCCAAACGAGCCTGATTTCGAAGTACCAAAACCTTTTCCGAAAGCTGTCCATGGGGTGTGATATCGTCGCCAAAGTAGTAAAATCAACTCTTCTATCCTTTTTGTTCTCTAACTGAGGACCGGATCAACCCAATTCGGTGACGTCAATAAACCGTTTAGTTTTCGTAGCGAAACAAACAACATAAGCAATTCCTGCCGTTCGAGGCCTTCTGTTGACCTTTTTCCGATACAGCAAGCAAAATCAGAGGTCAGATGTACAAAATCAATTTGCACCTTAATTTAGCTGCATTCGAGTTCACGATCAGATTTACACAATGGTGTTATTTGTGTCAACCTGTTTTGGAAATTCATAGAACGTGACTTGCCATCAACTGCAAACTTACACGTGGATTAATTGCGGAAAATTTGGAAATGACATCACTGAGCTTTGCTCGCATATATCATGGATGCAATCGCCAGCTTAATCTATCTGAATCACAAAACTTAAGGTAAACTCTGTGGCAGCTGGGTTAGCTGTTCCTTCTTGTTCTTGTTCCTTCTTTATTTTCAAGACAGCCTTTGCACACGGTGGTTACCACTGGGTAACACAGAAGGAATCACAAAGCTCAACCCACCCTGCCAAGGTTCTACGGTGCGGCTGAGGAATAGGTTTCCAGCCACCGAGGTGCGTTTCATCGATTGACGGGCATTATCTGTCATTTGATGCCATAAGTTCGCAAATGCACCTCAGATTGGTCTGCACATTAGTCCTACTGATGTCATAAAATAGTGATATTAAATGAATCTTCGGGTTGGAGGGGGTGGGGACTTCCCATGGGGTGTGCGGAAAATCCATAAAATAGTTTGTAAAAGAGAAGTTCCGACAATCACCATTTCGAAAATTAGGCTGCTGTTCATCAGCCAAGAACTACAGCGATCGGTTATCCATTAGTTGTTAGTCGGTCGACTCAAGTCAATTTCTGAATCTGTTGCCCCAGACCGTCTTCCTTGTACATGTTCAGTCCTGTCGACGAAACCATGTGATTCAATAACTGATTGTCGTTGA
>UZAN01042817.1:0-13510 GCA_900618425.1 Echinostoma caproni | reverse complement strand
GGGGGGGGGGGGATGAGAACACAAGCAGTGCGCATGGATTAGACCCTCGTATATCTGGAACAAAAGTAAAAATAGAATGAAACATTGCAGTGAAAAAATATTGCGGATCACATTTTAGGAAAGTGACACATCTCTAATTAATTTCTTATCTTTTTTCCGCATAACCACATATGCATCATAAGCGTAGGCCTTATGTTGACTGAATCCGTAGTCAGGGGTAGAAACGTACTATATTGTTTCGAACGTGCTTTCAATCAGACGGATTCATCTCATCATTCTGGAATAATTGTGGGATGAGGTTTGAGTCACAGCGTATACCTCCTAAAATCGTCTTTCATTCTTCAGGAATTTCACCTGAATTCAATTGCTGATGTGACATGATGACAACACTGGACCATGGTAATGGTCACTGGTTTCAGTCCCAGCCTCGCCATCCAACATCTTCATTTCCTCACCTCGTTTGTCGAACCTTGGATTGACTGCATCCTTTTTAGATTGTCAGTGTTTGGATTATTCCATTCGGTTTTTCACAGGCACCTGGCACTGTTGACGATCACCAAATTGATTGAGCCACTCGCGCAAAGTAATAACCGTAGACCGCGTAGCTCAGTGGTGAAGGTTTGAAGTCCCGACCCAAATGTTCGCGGTTCGAGTCTTGACAGGGACACAAAAAGTACGCATTGCTGACGAGTCCCAAACAGGGCGAAACACTTACCCAGTGCTCTTTGTCGGTTATCACAAACATTTCCATTTCATTTAAATGCGTCCTTATTCCCAAATTTTGACCAGTCATTGCTCGACATTGTCTAATGACGCAACACTGGACCAAACGAAGCACGTTGTTTCAGTTTGTCTACAAGTCGCGAACCGCAAGGTTGCTATGGGTTGCTGAAGCAGTTGCTACCAACACGCAGTAGCTCCCTCCGCATCAACGAAAAAAAAGACTTTAGGTTAGAGTGTCCTTACCCTGGTTACACGGTTCTTTTACTTCTCTCCTTTTATTGTTTGTATGTTTTAATGCTTTTTACTTTACCTTATTGAGATGCTAAAGCCCTAATATAAACATTGCGTTTACTGCATTATGCTTAATGTTGAGATGCCGCAAAGTCTTACCGGACATAAAACATATACTACTGGGATGTGGTCTTTTCTTCTTAAACGGATCTCGAGAAGGGCTTGTTTCAAACCATGAAAGGAGAAAAAATGATTAGGATTGATTTGCAATTGAAAATCTATTGCCCCCCTTTATATCAACCTTGAGAAAACTGCTTCATTGGGTGAATCTGTTCAATATCGATGGGAATAGCACACTGAAACACAAGTCCGAAGGCAAACAGTTGTTTTCGAATGATTCATAATCATGCTTGTACATTTTTACTTTGGGTCAAGTGGTTATTAGAGCTGCGAAGAGAGGAGGGGTGGGTTGAGCCCCATGTGTGTGTTTGGGTGAGATCGATTGATCGAAAACAATTGTTCGCCTTCAGACTTGTGTTCTAATGCTACAAATGTTTTATTCTGAAATTCGAAGCAGATAACACAGTGGAACGGAATTAACCAATTAATTTTCTCAAACGAAACCAAACCATCAAGTAGTCCCCAAATAGGTTCCGTCGGTTGGTGGCTTAAAAAGCCCTGCTTTGGCTTTCAAATCAAACATAGTCTAAGTATAATAATGGGGAACAACTTCCCGGCAAATATCATGAAGCAGTCCCTCCTCTGCAACCCATTTTATCCATTTAGTCATACCAGAGAACAAGGCTAATCTTTTAATGTGTCCCATTTTCTGTATTTACTTAAGTAACCTTTGTATGGCCGCGACCCCCTTCCTGAGAACTTGTTGTGTATCTCTATGATTAACAAACAAAAAGAGAAGTGAAACATTTATTTATTGTTGTTTGTTTACAAAGGATTAAATGGTTCCTTAACCCTATTTATCCGAGCAAAATTTACAGTTCAGCTTAGTCGTAATCAAGGACCATGTTTGTGGAGAACAACACGAATAGCGAACAAACTCGTTCTTTTTGTTCGCTACTCGTGTTGAAATTGTGTTCTGTATTGTACCACCGAAACAACCGTACTGAATCTCTAAATATTACTCATTTGATAAACGATAATAATACGGATGAGTAATGTACGTTACCTGAAGATTATCTCGAAGCTCTTGTATCTCGACCCTGTTTCACCCACCATGTACATTTGCACTGCGTTCAAGAAGCACAGTCTGCTCCCTGATACACCGGTGCGGTGCATCCTCTTTTTCTGTCTATCTCGAGGGACGGGCATCATTTTGTGTTAAAAGTGATAACAATCCATGTATGCAATTATTAAATGCCCCAGTTACCCTTGCTAATCAATCCGTTATGCGTACCCGGATTTCCAATTTTGACGATCCGGTGTTCTTGCGAAATACGATCATAAAGACGATTTTCAGGTAAATATCACTAAACCATAAATTTTTCCATGAAAGTGAATTATTCTTTAGCATATTTGACAATTATTTTAGTGTTTTCACTGTCCATACACATTTGTTCTATTGCCGGCTAATCTGCATCAGCCTGGTATCAAAAAATGGAAGCTCAAGGATTTCCCAATTAAATCTGGACTTATGTTGAAACCCCCAATATTTCGATGATCTATTCTCACGCTTGTTCAAAATAGCCGCTTCCCGACTGTTCGCCAAATATGCAGCGGTATTGATCAAACTCGTGCAATACCATCCATCATTACATTTGTCCCTCCCCGAACGCTGAGAGTTCCGAGCCTCATTCACGTGGGATTGAATATGGTATTTTCTCACATCAGACACAAAACATCTGTAATAATATCCACATATGTTTTTGCTTCTATTGGTCAGATGCCATTAAAATGCACGATTTCTCTATTTCGAAGACGGGTGCTGTTGCATTGGTTGTAAAGTAACAAAACCTTAGTAAAAAAACATCATTAGAATTTAAATGTTATGTAAATATATATGATAACCGACAAAGAGCATTGGACAGCTGTTTCATCCTGTTTGGGACTCGTCAGTAGTTCGTACTTTTTGTGTCCCTATCAGGACTTGGACGTGGGTTTCACTCCAAGACCATCCCAAGTGCTTGGTGCCTCTGGACAATCGAATGGGTTAATTTAAGCCTAATACTTTAAATCATTCAAGTTTATTTGTAAAAATGACTCAGGCATGATACAGGTATTGTGCTTCCATCTTGTCAATGCTGTTTTTTGTCCTTCTTTGTTTTTGATCACTGGGGGCAGTCGTTTTTGCATTGAGTCTACCAAATTGACCGTAAAACAGCATTTGTCAGTTTCTTCTAAAACATGCCGCAACCTGGCCACTAAAAACGACTGTCAAAGTAGCTGTTTTATCCCTGTTTCTAACACAAGGAAAAGGTTTTGACTGAATTCAAATCCTAAATGCTGGGCGGTAATCGAAGGAATTGGATATTAGACTTGGGTGCTCCAGAAACTGCATAACTGCAATGTTTGCCAAAGGTGTCTTTCGGTTTTAATCAGAAGCTGTTTGATGCAGCTTAGTTTTGCTTTCATTAATGCTCATTGACAATCATTCTATGATTGCGCTGTTTGATATTTCTGGATATAAAATTGACTGTGAAATATGGCGTCAGTGTTCGTTAGTATGAATAGTCACATATCCTGAGTAGACTATTGTTTTTTTGTTCACATAACAACGTGGTATTTTCTGCGCTCAACAGTTCAGCTTCATCAGATATTATTGTGCATGTTTGACCGCATTTTAAGTTTACTCGACCACTTACTTGTCCCTTATCTGATTCCTCAAACAACACAATTCCCAATGGATAGGGAACAGAGTTAAATTACACACAAATGACTGTTGATAGTTTCTGTCCGGCTTGAAACTGAATGAACATGATTCAGAATTAAGGTTTAATCAAGACTGGGGCAGTCATTTAGGTCAGTTCCTCATGCACTGGTCGCCACATTGGTAATATCCAAGCAGGTCGGAGTTCACCTCAGGGATGGGTAAATGGATTTGTACTTTTGATGATCTCCAACTAATCCGAAACTCAAATCTGATGGTTCTCGAATTCATGTTTGATCGTACTTGAAAATGAAATCAACTGAGTTATTTTGGGAGCTAACTAACGAAGCTATCAAAAAACAACATGTTTCTCCACAAATCAGTCGTTCGAGAAAACTCTTGAGTGGTTATACTGTCTGTCTGATTCCTTAAATTGAAAACGCTTCCAAATTGTAGATAGTAAATTTGTTTTATATAACTCCAGTGTACTGTGTCTGTATAATCGAAACGGGAAATAAAAATACAGATCTGATTGCAGAACAAACGTAAAATAAGCAACCGTGTGCTCGCATGCGTGGAACGATCGATCAGCAAACCTTCGTTTCCAGGCTTGAATTCCTAGAACGACTGTTGCTATGTCTGATCATTAATTCATGATAGGAACAAACCAGTTACACCGGGTCTCCGTGGCTTTTTATGTTGAACGATACGTTTATTTTGTAGTCCGGATATATGCTCATCAATAAGAAATGGCGTAAGTTTGGTAAATTTTCAATAAAGATGATTTGACTCAAACTAGTTTGTGTATATGTCAATCTCAGATTCGGAGAGCCAATTAATACTGATTAACTTTAATGATTCGAGGATAAATGCATGTAGAACTGATAGGTTTAAGGTCTCGGTTTGGACCTAATACATTTTATTCATTGTCAGTTTGATCCTTGATGGGAGACGTGAGAAGCAGGAAAAATATTAAAATGGCTGGAATTCATCTTCTTCGAGTGAGGTCAATAGATTGAACTATATTAAATTGTGTGCCTGAGAGAGGCATTGTACACACTGTTTTTCTGCAGTCTGTCAGTGATTATTTATCTCCACTTTCGTCACACGTTTGAAAACTTACCGAAGTTGACGCTGACAAACATTAAAGTAATCATTTTGAAATTGCGCTTTTTCGAACCCATCTGCACACTTTTCGAACAAGCTGTGCCGTCGTCACACGTTCAGACTGAGTTAGTACTGATTGAGATCAAATGACTACAACTGTTGGTTGCGAATTTTCATGGGTGAATTGTTCCTCAACAAATACGTAAGTTTTTGAGATTTTACATTGTTATGTTCTGGCGGTCACATGTTCACCTCATGTGTTGTTATCAGGTGAAAAACAATTACTTCTGGTGTTGGACGGTCAGTGTCGACGCTAGCACAACTGCAATGTATTTATCTATCTAATTATATATATTTATTTACTATCACTCAGTGCTCGCCTTCTCCTTTTCAAAAAATATATATATAATGAAGTGACTGATTTGGTGTCAGGCCGTAAAGTGTCTTAATTGGAGCCGTATATCGCGACTCAAGTTTGGCGAGTGAACTTAAGCAATAATACCAAAATCAAATTTAATTGCTTTATAATTTGATTCGGATAATGAGTTAATAGTGCAAATTCAACTACAAATGTGCCGGCTAGTCTATAGTTTGCGATCGTTCTTGAACCGCCCTGACTAGAAAGAGTTGCCTTTCGTGAAGAATGATGTCTAATCATAATTCTATCCCAATGCAAGACACTCGTGAGCATTCTGATGCGTAGTAGAGTGAATCAAAGAAAATAAACAAATTAGTGTTCACAAAACCCTCCCTCCGTTCTACCCTCGTCCATTCGAATTCTCAGTTATAAGCCACAACTACATCGTATTTGAACCCTTCTCCCACGTGTCTATAGACCGCACGTGTTTGGTGAATCAAGTCCTTACCGTATACTAATTCTTCAGTTCGGGCTGATGAAGGATGATATGCACGGAATCATAGAATAGCTTTCTAAAATTCAATGTAGAAGTTGTTTAGCAAATAGCTATGTAAACATTATCTTCAAAAGATGGTAATGGAGAATGAAATACGAAGGAGCGACGTGCATATGCCTTAGTTACGTTTGAGGCTAATTTCTGGTGAACACGTGTGTACCACTGTGATATAATTGAAAAGCATTATCAGACGAACCTCGGAAAAGGGGAGAAACCCAGGGTGTCCATATAGATTGATTCTGAGAGTTTGGAATGTTGTGACTGCCGGTACTCAGAATAGGAACACTCCACACAATACTATCAAAACATCAATAACAAGAATTTGTTGACTTGTTCTGTGAACAGAAGAAAAAAGCTCAACTCTTCACTGCCACTGATGAACTAGTAGTACAACATTCAGACTTGCTAGTTCAATTGAAATCCGTTAAGTTGGTTGCTGTTTTTGAGTCGGTAAATCTTTGACATGCATGTACGTGCGTGCGGGTGTACTTATGTGTGAAAATCCCACAACACATCACACAGTACAGCATTGAACTAAATGATCTAGACCACTTGGTGACTGGGTAGGTAGGTGCGTTTTGTATGCGTGTGTATGACGTCAGACCTGGTTTGGTCACGACGATATCTCCAAACATGATTCTAATCATCTGAACCGAAATCGGGGCGATGCTGGGGAGTCGCATCAGATTCTGAGTAGAAAGACGCCTAAGGAATCACAGCAGACAAAGGCGATCATGGTAATCATACACCAATTTGCGCGGGTGGATTTGACGGTGACAGATCGAACCAATGATTTCGGTCGGTTTTGTCTGGTGCTGAGGCTGAGGCTGGGGGAGTGAATAATCACACTTAGCACAGCCAGACAGAGAAAAAGAGTAGTTAGGATATGTGAGCAAAATGACCCCGTTTGTTAGGCTGAGGATTGTGATTTGTTCGTATGAAATCGTGCATACAAGAGAGGAGAAAATCCGATGGGAGATTAAGGGCTGCGCACACGTGTTACTCCCTAATCTTACAAGCAGGTGTTGACTAATGCTTTTTGTTTACAAGGGTTTATATTGGCGATATTTTGTAAAAAAATATGTGAATTTATCACATCGGTCGATTTTGCATCCATGGTTAACTGATGTGTGATCCATGTAGACAGGGATATTTTTACGTGCAACATGCGGTAGTGCCAATTAAACCGTGTGCGCTCGCGCGCGCTTGAGCGCGCCTCAGTTTGCAATTGGTTAACACAATACACACATTAGATGTGGTCCGTCGGGGTTTTAAACCTCTCTCTACAGTCATCTATTCTCTCTATCGAAATAGGTAGCTTTTGATCAAATTTGGTTCCCCCTCGAGAAAATAGTTGTCCAAANTCAGCAGATGGTTAGGACTAACTAAGAAGGGAAAGTACTGTGCCGACATTTCAATACACCGGAAACAAAGGTAGTCAATTTCATTAGTATAACACGGGAATAACTGGTGATCTGATCAGGAATAAGGGAGACGAGTTCTACAATCATGAGGATATGCGAATATCCTAAACAAAAGGCCATCAGTTAAAAAAACACATCTCACCAGTAATCTGAACCAAAATAGATGAAAAAAACGTGGCTGTGTAAAGACCTCTTCTGAACAGACTTTAACTAAAACGGGGGCCGAAAAAAGTTTCTATATTTAGTTCATATACTTCTGTTATATCATGCAGATTTAACAACGGATGAGTGGAACCATTTTTGGGGGTTATCAGTAAGTACATAGTGACGTTTTTAGGTTGATTTTTTGGTCAAGTTGCTTTGTCTATTGAATAAAGAGAAATAGGCACCCTCATTCATGGTTGGAATTAGACAGTTAAGGCTAGAGTTTGATGGTAACTTAACGAAATTCTTATCAAGATTCAATGAATTGTAGTGAACTCTTAAATTAAAAAAGCAGACAAAAAGAACGAAAATGATGAAAAATAAGCGGTAGAAAATAATTCTACTGGGTATCAAATTGTGTGGCTTTGCTAACTCGTGCATACGTACAAATTTATTCGATTATTCACCTTTGAACAAATGACCATTATAATCAAATTTTAATTTTTTTAAACTGAATGATACTAAATAAGTTGTGTTTGTACTTCGAAATACTTACAAACAAGCCCGTACAATCACAGAAAAGCGTTTATTATTACATTCACAATCAGTTAGAATAATCTAGGTCTGTTTGGTTCACGATGCGGTTAGTTTCTGTCAGAGCAACTTATTCATAAATCGCGTTGTTCTCACTCACCACGCGGAAACAAACAAGGATGGATAGCTAGGTTGGATATAATCGAAGTTCCATTCATAATAGACGTCAACAGTCCACCAGTGTGCACATAAAGCCGAAGAAAACGGTTTGTGCGGCAGTTGTATCAAATTTCCAACTCATTTTCTACTTCATTGTTGAAAGTTATTGAAATAACTCCACAGGGTGTGGATACGACTTCGAAATCATTCTGTCTGTGAGGTTTTCTGTTAGGTTTTGTAAAAATTGTTTTCTATTATCAAATCAATCCTGAGTAGACAACAGCATTTCGATCTGCCTAAAAAAGTTCACACGTTCTCATACCCTCTCAACCGCCGTTTTATCACACATACCAAACAAACATCATACAGATGAATCGTATTCCGACCAAACACCATCTGATCACGGGAACCTACGATTCGGTAATGTTAATACGGATTAAACTCTCGAATATGAGATAGCGAATCAAATTACTTTTGAATGGAATAGATGTGGTTTGGTTCCAGGTGACTTGCGGAAACATGTCGCTGAAGTAGAGTGGCTGTTTCCAGGTGCGATTTTTCTATCGTATGGTGCACTTTAATCCCACTGTAAGACAGTAGACAACAAATATGATGATTGTATTACCAATAATGCTCTAGGTGGGAAGTTGTTTCATCTAGACGTCACAGTTAACAGTGTACTGCGAGAAGGGGATATCCGGCCAGGTCGCAAGCTTTTCAGTAAATTTGGAGTATTGTATTGGAGTAGTGGAAGGTGTGATTGGATGGTACGACTCATCTTCAAGAAGCACTGTGTTCCCAATTGTCAAGCGTATGATGCGTGTAATCCGATACGAGTCATCAACAGTTGCAACGGAGTCCCCATTGAACTGGTCAAGGGGTTACACGTTTCGGTATGTTGGAGCTGTTACACCGAATGATTTGCACGCATGGAACTGAGCAAGAACGGAAGAGAAAACTTCGAGAAAATACAATGCTTTTTGTGTGATAAATAAACCTTTTGTTCATCCGGAAACTTTTTGCTCAGTGTTCGTATAGTGAATTCATTGTGTAAATGAGGAGCGGGTTGAAAAGTTAAGAAGTATTGGATAGCTGTTCCGAACTGTAATGTAATTAGGTTGTAAGGGCTTGCAACCGAGTCATAACTCCGGAGGCCAGTGCTGAGATGAGCGAGGTGTGATACACGCATCAAGTTCGCAAAGGTGAGTTGTGCTACATCCTGTATGGGTGAAATGAGAAATGGTCTGATTAGCAATCCGGGGTTCGAGTGGTTTGTATACTTTCGTTCTACCTGCCAGGTCCCGGGTTCGATCCTCAGTTAAGTCGATGGATTCGCACAAGTGTTGAGAAGCAACCAGGTCGAAACAGTTGTCTATTGTTTCCTAGCTTTCCAGCCCATGTTTCATTTGCACACACCATCACATGATTTGAGTAAGGTTAGTTTAACTTTGTTCAGTATGCATTGTGCACCTTAAAAGTGTAAAAAAAATTGTTACAGAATTGGGCTGTTCCAGGAGATCCAGGTGCTTTAGCTCATGTGGTGGACTATTCGCACGTGAGGTCTCGGAACACATACAACTGGCTGATCTGGCTCTCGATTTCACTCTAACAGAGAAGGTCATCGAAAATATGTAATAAAATAACAAAATCTGATTTCTCCGGATAGATCTATCCCGGATGATATTTCGGTACGCGCTCAGAATAATCGAGAGCAGTCGTGGGAGCCTGGACAGCTAACTTTAGCATATAGTATTCAGATAGTCCACAGTTATATTCTATTCCAACTAATTTTAACCTGCTTTGTAACTGGAGTTGTGGACGTATTGTAAGATCACAAGAAGTTTGTTACGTCTTTTCCAGCATGCATAAAGTACGACCAAAGTGCGCCGTCATTCTAGAAAATGAATCGATAAATTTGGGTGTTCCTATAATTTTCTCATACATTCCGGTAATGAGCTAGCTCTATTGGACGGTTAGATTATTAAAAGCCAATTTAAAATGTTCACTTGTGGATGTCACACTTTAACCTTAATCCAGCTGGCTTACTTGATGATATAGACATGTAGTGAAAGAGTGCTTTAATAGGAGTCTATGGCTTCAGTGACAAAGAGCATCGAACTCAGAACCCATACTGACAAAAGTATGTTTTAGAAAAATACTGCAACATTTGAACCCAACATATTGTCACAAAATTTCACAATTACCGTATAATCTGCGGTAAATTTTATCAGCCAAACTTATGCAATATCACCGACAGTCGATTCGATAGAGATATGGTTTTCCTTTTCGAATGCACAATCACAAGGCTCATTTTACTTGTTTGGCATCGGATGGGGGGAGGTTGGAACGGAGTTTCTGCTTCCATGACAGTACCAGGGAAACGGAATATAATCTGCAGACAGCACACTAACTGGTTGTGAATCTGGATCACATTGACACGTATATCGAGTGGGTATGATCGATTGATTTCTTATCCCTTCAAGTTGTAGTTCATGTATACCCTTGAAACTTCATGTAACGGACATAAGCAATGGCTCAAGTATCGATCACGCATGATCTATTGGCGTCCGCTGAACGTGGCCCGTTATGATTTTTCAGGGGGAAGGAGACACTCGTACACGTGCTCACAATCTAACCGACCAGGCTATGCCATATGATTTGGGGTGAGTGACTGAGGCACATCGTACAACCGTCTTCCCCGTGCTTCAACAAGAGTGTGAGAAATCCACATAACCTGGTGGTCGTTCAGACATCATTATGAGGCATAAACAGCAACTGGACCTGGCAGCGCTAATGTGATCAACGGGGCAGTTTAAAATAATACTGAATTAGTTTGAAATTATTTTAAGACCACTGGAAATGATAGCCAGATATCTTGATTTGACACTCGGACAACTTAAATCGTAAAAAGGTCTGATCTGAAACAAATGCTCTTGGATTTAGCATGATCTCCCTTTCATTTGAGCAAAGCTTTATGCGGTTCGCCCTTCTATTCACATGCCTATATTATTAGGATTATGATTATCATCATCATCATTTTCATCCTGTGACTTAAAAACCATCTCAAAAGCGTTTGCATTGCTTACTTTTCGATGAATAAAAACAGACGATAAGGTGGGTAATTTTTGTACGCATGAATGACTAGTATATCCGGATTTATCCCACGAAAGTTGAGAAACGATGAGTTACCTGTAAGCTGAAAAAAGAGGGCAAATAACGCATGAAACGAGCAGAACACCAGAAAGATGTCATATTACAATAGTTTATGAATTCTAAGAAAAACAAACAAAGTTTTAACAGTATATTCGAAGCATAGTGATCTTTCTGTAAGATAACCGGTAATGGATTGTCAAGAGTATCAAGAAGGTATCAATTTTGAAATCGTCTCTCTATCGTTTTGTTGAAACTCTTTGGGGGTGCAGTTAGATTAAATAAAGACACGTATGCTTCACTTAGCTCAATTCGAAATGTGTGATCTGACCTTAGAACAACATCAACTTCAGTGAGCTTCCAAGAGCATAATATTGTACTAAGGAATTGTTTTTCAGGTGAACAAAAACCTCACAGATACAACGCAAACATACTACCCACTCGGCCACCGGGCAGCTGATCAGACGGTTTCTCATTTTGAATATACACCACATAGTACAGCCCATATTTGCCAGTTTGTTGCGAGCAACGGACCTCGCTCATCTCAACACTAGTCTCCGGAAAAATGACTCGGTTTTGGAAACCTTGACAACCTGACTACTTGTTATATGACAAGAATGAAGTATTTGATTTGATTAGATGTTGCATTCGTCAAAAGAGCTGCCCACTGCGTCCGGCCTTTTCAGCTCACTCCCCATTCACACGAAGAATTCATCATCTAATCGAATCAAATCCACCATTCCTCTCATAAACAAAAATCCCCATTATCACATCAAAAACAAAGTTTGGTGGTCGAAACAGGCTGTTTTTCGAATATTATTCACCTTGATAGTACAATTACATAGAGTTTATTTGTAGTGTTCAATCGGGTTTTAATCGCATCAAATTTTGTACAGAGAATGTGCCATGTGTTTTTACATAAACCGTCTTCTGTGTTCCTCCATCCGCGGTGCGGGAAAGCCTAAAGCTCGAACGAACTGCTTCCAGTTAAAGAGGGAATGGTTGGTGGAGAGGGAATCGAATATTTTGATATCTATCGTCTCGGTTCTCATTAGAAACTCCGTCAAAATATGACGGTTTATTGGATTGTTTTTTCTCCACTTGATGCTACATTGAAGCAAATCGGCAAACCAAAGAGAATCGTTCACTGTGACACCAAATTGGGTTGCAGTCACCAGACAAATGGGGACAGTGAGGCCTTGGTAAGTTTTTCCCCAATCTCCTACGATATGTTGTTAATGTCTGACCTATGTCGTTGATTAGGCTTTCTTTGTGTGAAAAATTTTGGACAAGACGCACTTGTCCAAAGAACAGAGGTGTGCATTGCATGAAACGAAGAATAAAGATGACCGCATTGAGACTTTTCGGAACTCAAATCAATTCATATTTGTTGATTAATTTCATCATTCCCTCTCTGAGTGTCACACTGGAATTACTGATGGTTACCATGGCGATCATTTTTTATCTACTCAATCGAAATCTGACAGCATCAGATCAGACAAAACGTTGATTAAAATATGATCTTCGATTGTACCGCACCGGCACTAGAGAATATTAAAAGTACTGAGTGCCGACAAGTACTTTATTTATTCAACATGCTTTGGTTGATATCACCTCTCAAAAGTTCTTTTTGGAATGGCATAGAAGAGTTCAAAATGTCAGATAAAAGTTATAAGAGTGGATTGCTAATACTGAAGGTCTTTTGATCAGATGCCAATTTTTTTGCAGGATATTACTCGTGTATAGCGTAGGAAAAGAAGTTCAACTTGGTAGATTATGAACTTAAAATGTTCGACCGCCATCATCACCAGCACACCCTACCTCCCCCCCCCTTTATGCTTTAAGTGAGTTTTTCGTCGGATGTCTATTTTCAGCAATTTGCTGTCACGTATCTTATGACCTCAAAAAGTTAGTAGGTCGCTGTGGTTCCGATTAAATTAACAGCGACCAATCTCTGAAAGTTCATATTGAAAATGCTGTAACAAGCTGCTACTTCACCCGAGAGTGTGTGTGTGACCTATGAGTGATAACTCGTTGTGAACTGAGCATGAACCTTAATTATTTCGCTTCTTTCTTGCATCCGATGCCTCATATAAAATGCGACTGCTTGAACCTTTCGTGTCAATGCGCTACGTCCGCAGTTGAATGACACCGCTTTTAAAAACCGTTCATCTTCAATTGCAACTAAGAAACATTTTAATGGACACCAGCTCCCAAGTGAGAAAGTGAAATGAGAAATGTTATATGTAGCCCACTGAAATAGTTAATGTGCATGGTCTAATAAAACTTATTATTATTAC
>UZAN01042816.1:26400-37188 GCA_900618425.1 Echinostoma caproni | reverse complement strand
GACAAAGGTTGGTTAACACAACCACAACTGAAGTTACTACCTCCCATTGATTTCCTTTATGATAAATGAACCGCTAATTGTGTGGCCTTTTTCTTGTATCTCCGTGACCGGCGACTCCAGCATACGATTGCCCTTGCAATCCGGTGCTCCATTTGCGACTGTGATTCGTGACTTTTGCCTGTTGTGGCAACCAAAAAGTTCAACTGTATGGCATTAATCATGATAAGAATGTGAAAACAGCTTTTCAGCCAAGTAGTGTAGCCCGTTGATAAACTGAATTATGAAGTAAAATGATGAATATGAGAGATAAAGCTTCAAATACTGAAGTTGGTTTAATGTTTGTTTGAATATATAGTGCAGTACGCCGTGTTCACACCAAACGAAGTTTGAACTGAAAAGTCAACCACACAACCGCGTCGACCTGTTTACATCTCAGTAGCAGCGTGATTCTTAGTGCTGAGATGCACGGTGTGTGATTCCTGTATTGGGCTCACAAAGACAGGTTGTGCCATACCGGGTACGGGCAAAATGAAAAATGGTCTGATCTGCTTAATAAGTAGGTAGTATGCTTGTGCTCTTCCTTTAAGGTCCCAGTTTCCATCCTCACTTGGGTAGACGGGATAGCATTACGGATGACATCGGATGCTCTTGAAGCATGCCCAGAGTTTCATCAGTTTCTAGTGGCCTCACCAAAACGAGTTAGAGGCGGTAAATTCGGGTACTGTTGCATTAACCAGCCCTTATTACGGTCAACCTTTCCAGGTTGGAAGACGAACAGGCGAAACTTTCATCCCCACTCGGTGACTCACCAATGAATTACTTCTGCTCGTCAACGGAAATCAGTTCATTCGGACTGGGCGGGGTTTAGACAGACCCCGTCCAATCGGTAACGTGTGACGGATGAAGCACCAATCACTTTGTGGGGGTCCCAGTAAAACGCGATTGGGAGATTTCACTTGTAGTTACAACGGCTTTACTGGAAGTTACAACGGATTTGCTTAAAGTTGTGAAGGTACAGTTTTAACTTATATCAATTGTATAAACATCTGAGGAATCAGCTGGAGACCGATGTGCCTTTGGATGATCTTACTTACATTATCTTGCTTTTGTCTTGCAGCTTCGTGTGCGAGAAGGGTGATCACAGACGTCAATTAAGGTTCACAAAAGTTCTACATGTGCGTAGGTGTAGTGGATTTTATCTAAACCGACTACTGTCAGGCATTGAAGCATTCACTTGCTAAATGTCGTTATCAAAAGTCGTTCTTATTTATTTTACAATATTGTACAATACTTATTTTGTTCGAAGATGCTCAAAAACAGCTGGTGTAAACAGTACTGCGGTAGCACCTATTTGTTTGATAATATTGTTTAACATTATCGGTCTGAAACACACCTTTGATTTAATGGAGTGTTTTTTTTCACGACCGGGACCACAGGTATTGTTTTGTTGAAAAGTCTTGGCCGATCACAATGTCCCTCGATCTACACTGACTTCAAATCAGCGTGGATGGTTTTCAAACAGATAGTGAAAATAGCCCACTGTGATTCAGTTTATCTGATTTTAAAATTTTCGCAGGAATATTAGTGATTGTTTTTAGCTTGATCCACCTCATTTCATCTCCCTCTTTTTGTGCAAAGATGTCTTATTTGACCTTAAGTGGCAAGCACTCAAATTTATAGCGGTGTATTAGGAAAGAAATAAAATTGCTTGTGGTTGTATTTTTACAAATGTGGTTGTGCCGTGCACACGATTCTTTGAACGAATACATTTCCACTGTCAACGAGAAGGAACAGCTATTGCTGTCACAGTGCAGTCCATGCTGCCGAATTGAGAAAAATAAATATAAATTGAATATCTTTTAGCCTTTCTGGAACAGTGTTTAGTCGTTTGGTCGGCATGTGATGCATATAAGACGAGAAATTCCAGTCTTTCTGCCATTATCTTCGGAAAAAATTGTATAACTTCGCAGGCAGTGAAGACCAAATGATTTAAGTGAATAACATTCTTGTGTGCTTTGGGTCTTGCGTTTCAAGGTTAAAAACCTCCAAACACCACGGTCCAAATTTTCTGATAATTTCGTTTTTGTCCGGCTCAATATCATGGCAACACTTCTGGGGCCTGATGTACTTCGTTATTCCCAGTCTGAAGGCTAAGTTTCTCGGTTCCCATTACCGGAATGTAAATTCCCGTGCTCATGCGTCCAAACGCTGTTCATGCTATTCATGTTACCACGATTTTTAAATACAAAACGTAAATGATTCCTTCGTGTTATTTCATGGTTCTCACTATATTCACTTTCTCTAAGAATAGTCGTTGGGAATCCACTTGGTATACCACTTCTCTCCCTTGACTCATTTCCCCGAATACTTTTGTACTATACAACGAATTGAATGGTAAGGATATTGTAAAATATTTTTAAAGTATCATGTTTGGATTGGCCAAACCTGAAGGTTCATGTTTTTGGTCCTGACAGAGGTAAAAAAGTACGCACTGTTGACAAATCCCAAAAACCGGACGAAACCAGTCCAATGCTCTTTGTCGGTCATCACACATAATTCCATCCCGTATAATACAAAATACTTTGTAACTCTGAGTTCAGTGGTGACTTGACTATCTTACTCGACTGATGAATAACTGATGAAGTGTTGGTACACCCGCAGAAGGCTAGATTGGCATTTGCCACGAGAACATGAGAATCGGTGTATTGCGTTGTTTATTTTTGAAAAAAATACAAATACGAACGCACACACAAATTTGACCTAGGTCCTCTGAGTCTATCATAGCTTTGACCTTCTCTCCTTCATACACATTATTCTGAAGCCTTCAAAAACCGTTTATTCGCTTGATAAAATTTCAAAGTAAAAATTATTTGTCATCGATGTGAGTATCACATTACTAATCAGCGGTGGGAGATTTGGTAAACCTAATTGAACAGGGTGTGCTAAGTTATCATGTTTTGCAGTTGTCTAAATGAATCATATTGGTACCTTCTCCTTCCGAATGACAGATCAAATCGGCTGTTTACTTGATGCGGTGAAGGGATATCCGCATTCCTATAGGCCATCATGAAGGGAAGAGAAAAAGAACCATGGTCTAAAATAAAACACACTAAATATTTACGTGCAGATTTACTTTTGCTGCGGATTGTAGGAAAAAATCAACACCCTTCGAGGTGATTCAGCATCGTAATTTCCACTTGTGTGTCGAGACGAAAGGTGATGCAAATCACGATCCCTTAGTATTGATGTATTTTACATACCCTCGGTGAACCTTAGGTGCGACGATTTCATTTCTTCACCATTGTTTCAGTTTGTATAACCATTACCCAAGCACTTTCGTGCGGTGGTTTTGGGTGCTGTCTTTTGGTTGCTCATTTGGCTGAGGAAGTATAAGAAGGATTGGAAAGTTGGAAGTAAATTCGAACAAGAAGTGGAGAATTTCATTAAAATAAAGTTACAAAGAAATTGAAATCGCGCAAGAGCCACCGTTGATGACACTCAGTCCTTTCACCCCGTGTCTCTAACCATTGAATACAACGATCCCTGTACGACCAAGTATCCTGATCAGGTTTACATACCCTCAAACCAGGTTTTCGTTTGATCACCCTTGACCTTTTCCCATTCATTGCCTTCCCAGCAAAAATCGTGTACCGTGGTAATCTATTTTGATGGCACGCGTAACACATGCCCCAATCAACGTAATCTATTAGAGGTCGACTACTTGCCCTACCAGATTCCTATGAAGCTGCCTAGGCAGCGGTGTTCGAACACTGACAGTCTCTCTTTATCCCACTTCTTAATGGTTAAGTTTCTGCAGTATAGGGGAGAACAGACTGAACTGTTACCGCATACACTCGACCCTTCACGGACAGCCGAATGTCGCGACGGCGCCACAGATTTATCAATTCGGCAAATGCCAACCGAGCCTTCTGTGTGCATGCCGACACCTGGTCCCTGACGCGTCCGCCAGGTGAGATATGTTTGCCCAGATAGTAAAATTTTTCTACTTGCTCTATTACTTCCCCGGTTAGAGTGAGGCTGGGAGCTGGTCAAACCCAGTCTTATAGCAACATTTTACAGTTTGAAGATGCAAAACTCATACTGAACACCGCTACACTAGCATTGAAACTCTCCAGAACAGCTTGCAGTTTACTCGGATCTTCACTTAGCAGTACAATGTCGTCTGCCTACTTCAGCTCAAACAGTCTACCACCCGGGAGCAACTCGATGCCACTATCCTTGCGCGATGGAAGATCAGTTTCATAAGCAAATATATAACAAAGTTGAATANCCTGACGAACACCACTTTCCGTGGTGAACTCGGGAGAAAAAGTGTTGTAAGGTTGGACTTGACTTCGGCAATTAGTATAAATAGATCGCAAAATTGAAACAAACTTCTCGGGCACACCTTTCAGAGAAAGGTAGCGCCAGAGTCTGGAGCGGTTGACTGAGTCGAAGGCCGTTTTCCGACCGTGGAAGACACGAATGGTGGGTCTACGAAAGGAATGTCGGTGGTTTAAAATTTGGCAAAGGGTGCAAATATAGTCTATACAATCTCGACCGGATCTAAAACCAGCTTGGTTCTCACGTGTGTCTCCTTTATATGCGGCAAACAATGGACGGAGTATCATGCCACCGAGATGTTTAGAGATAGTGATGATTTAGCTAATTCCTTGGTGATTTTCACGAGAGGATCTATCACTTTTCTTGTAAACCGGTATGATGACCGATTCACACTATTCAGTTAGAACCTGTGATAACTTATTTCTTGTGAAACCTCCATTTCAGATGGAGGACCGGCATCAACTTAGTACTCCTACGTCTTCTATCAGTACACAGTCGACTATGCACACAGTATGCCGTCGGAACATACAGTCCATGGAGATAACGTAATCGTCAGATACCGAGGTGGTCAAGGGATTACATTCCCTTTTCTATGTGCAGAGATTACAGTCATTGGCATTTATTCCATTCAGTACCTCAGATTTTGATTGATGATTTCAGTGTATCAACTAATGTAGAATCCAAACCAGGCCTGACGTCCGGTGTTTGTGATGCCAACCATTATTCACTTCAAGGGACCTCTTTTTCAGTTAGCGCTTGAAAAATACCGAGGGTAATACTAGTGTCAGTCGTTTACGATCATATTGTACTGTACTTCGGACGCTCTTCCATTTCTCGTTTTTTGTGTACCAACTGTTTGAATGTTTCAGGCAGGGACTTGATGAAACGCTGTCATGTCTCAGATTGTAGCATCATTAAGCTCACGATAAACAGTGAATAAGGCCTAATCATATCATATTTTCACACCATGAATGGTATATGACATCTCACCTTTCTCACCGAGCAGCAAAACATGATGGAAAGTATCTGTGGGACAAGAAACGCATGAGCCTGTAGGTGATTCCCATAGTAGAACTTTGACGTTGATTTGAATGCCGGACTCACTCACGGAGTTCACGGGAGTACATAGATTAAGCCCAACAGAAAAATGTTATCGGTTGTATGCAATTTATATTTCTCCAGAGTATTTGAAAAAACCAACCATGTATTGCTAGTTTTCAAACACAATAAGTGCTGGCATTGTCACTAACAGCTGATAGATTTGCTGGTTGAGAACACGTGACCAGACACTCATACACACACACATGGATCAGTTATCTGTCACGTGCGCTCTTCCCAAACATTGAAATTACTGAACTAACCTGATCGATAAACCGTACTGTTCCGATGCTTGTAAGTGTTTCCGAGCCCAAAAAAGGTTATAGAAACAACACTCAAATGAATCTACGTTAATTATGTTGTTTTCCACAGTTTCAGGCGGGGCGAAACTTGTCTTATATGGATAAAGATGCTGTAATTTAGATAATTGCATGTGCGCGTACAGCATACGGATATACTCACGGAAATAGGGAAAGCGTTACTTCATTGTTATTCAATAATTATCACTTGTTAGAAAGCCGTTGGTAAATGATTTAGGCATGATAGTATCCTACTGAACAGTTGAGTGCCAGAACAGTTCAGTTAGAATCAGATCCTTGCAGCGGACATTGACGAACATCACCGCTAAAGTATTGGAGGATGAGACAAATTTCTTCTTTGGTCCAGCATCAAATTCAGTATTGATTACGGCTGGCTTGAAGCCGCATTTGTTGGGTGAAACAGAGAGATTTCCAGTGACAAGAAGAGTCCTGCCTGATCATACCAATAACATGTCCAAGAATGTTTTGATATGTGCTAACCGGACCCACTACTTTTTCTATCCTTTTGTTTTACCACATTGAAAAATAACTCAATTTGCGAAAGCGATAGATCTTTAACGGTCATGTACCTTTTGTATGCTTGACAGCTTTGAGGTTAACTTGAAGTAACTCAGAAATCCATTACTTTGTTTTAATGAACAAACTGATGGGCTAATGTCTTTAAAATGCTCAAGCTAACTGTTTTTTTCCAGTTGATCTGAATTTTAAAAAATGATTTGTTCTCTTTTTCCTATTCAATTATTATCCTTTTGTCAGTTGTCAGCGTGATCGTGACGAATGTGCTCAGGGTTCTGCCACTGATTTCACATCAGACTCGGAGACTGAAGCACCCGATACGCATCAGTCTGTTCGTTGTTTCACCCCTGGTCACGTGGCCCGTCCTTGTTGCGGTCCACAGGCACAGTGCGTGAACACATACGGTGGCTACCACTGTGTTTGTCCCAGTGGTTGGACTGGTGCACATTGTGAATACCCGCCAGCGCTTTGGCCCGAAGGCTATCATCCGGTTGTGAACCGAACGGAAAAAGAAGCGTTGGCTGCTTCGGATAAGCTGAGTCTGTTTCTTTTCAACAATGAGATTGAGAATGCAGTAAGCTACGGGGTTATCGTTGCTATTGTTGTCTCAAGAATAATTTTGCGTCCAAGATTGGCATCCAATGTATAAACAGTGTTTCCTTGCCATAGGGATGCAATAGGGGTGAGAACACACTGTATCTTCATTTCGAATGATTATCTTTTGGATTTTATCTTCATGCATTATCCTCAGTCTATCCAATCAGCCACATACTCGGAAAGTCCCGGATATAAATTTCGCTCTGATTTCGAGCGGAGGATTTTGTATGAAGATGAAAAGACTAAAGTACAGCCGGATAACACAAAATTGACTTATCCCACAACATTATTCATAAATGATCATGGGTTAAAATTCACATGAACAGCTTTTAATAGCGGGGACAGAAAGTTGTCATCATTGAAAAATACGATTGCTTCCCGTAGCAACCTGTAATTGCATGAAACTCAACTAAGTGACGTGTAAACCGTCTGGTTAGAATGACGAACAACTAACTACAGTGGTCACAAGTGTGTTGTGTTGCACACAAACAAAGACCTTAATTATATGTGCCGTGACATCATCTACTGACACCGCTCGTCGTCGGTTGTATGACCTTTACAATGTGTTCCTTTACCTCAATTTGGCTTGTGTTCAGGTTATATAATGATTTTGAAATCATGTACTTTTTAAGGTATGTGGTACTTTCATTTCCGCTAGACTGTTCAAATTTATGTGATGGAACAGTTCAACGGAATCTTATCAGTGTTTCTCTATGAAATACGATTGTATTTCAAGTGAACCCCAGCAGTTTTGCAGGACATTTGATCAAAGTCCAAATGTTTCAGTTCGCGCTCACCATCGAGCGAGACTAGGATGTGGTAAATATATGCATGACCGCAAAACGTTTTGGGTAGACATCTACTTAACATTTAGTTCTTAGACCAGGAAACGTGAAATAATTTCATTATCAGAACTGAAGATTTGTGCAGTCATTTTTAAAATGATATTTTTTACTTCCTTTTTATTGAATGAATTTTCTTGAAGGTAGCTGATCAGTCGTTGAACTACCTGGGGACTTGGATAAACCCATCGGATAGGCAATGTAAGACAGAATTCAAACACTCAATAGTTGAACCAATGGGATAACGAAACAGTCGATCTCTTATCTAGTTCGTTAGAACAGAGGGAATACAAATACTGCGAGATGTTAACATTCTTTTAATCTCCTCAGGTACAACAATGTAAAGCATTGCTATTTATACAAGAAAGATTTGATAACCACAGTGGTTCAATGGATAACAGTCGGGGGATTGGGGGAGAGATCAGTTCCACGGCTATTCGACGGATTGCGTCAGAAACCTTTTTGCACACAAAATGGAATTACATAATTTGATTTCGTATTAAACTCACAGTTACTTGTGAGTAGTTTGTGTGGGATGATCGATATTGATTGATTTGACTGACTATCCGTCGGACTTCACCTCCACGCACAATCCTCATTTCATCGATCCAACCATACAGTTGGAAGCACTAGACTCGAGTTTCGCGCTTATTAGAGCTCATCAGTAGTGCATATCCACAGTCCTGTCCAGGATTTGAACTCCGGACCCATCCCATGGAAGGCGTGTGCGTTACCACTGTGCCAACCAGCTCATGCCCTGGCTGAACCCAATTGCCAATTCATGTTTGTTCAGGTGTTGTCTTTTGTCTTAATTTGATTAGCATCGCCTTGTTGAACGCCAAGACCCACTTACCTAACAACGGCTTTAACGAAAAAGTGGGTCAACACTGTATTCAGTTGTCAAGAAGTGTTTTGCAATCGATGTCCCTAGATTTCTCTTATCAGATTAACCTCTAAGACTATGGCATTGATTGCACCAACCACTTGAAGATGTGCTTAAACATTCGTTATGAACGGGGCCGATTCGTTCTGCCGATGTGTCAGTGAAACTGCAGGCAATCTCATGAACAAAATGTGAAGCAGAGTTGGGTGTTTGGCTCCGCGTTCGGTTGTCTAAACGAAATCCTTGGGTATACGGTATCAACCGAAGCTGTGGGGCAGAAAATGTTCGACAGAATGCCGTCTTGAGCTTTTGATGCACGTATTTCATTAGGTGATCGCCCTTGAAGGCGAGTCAAAGAAAGACACAGATGGGCTAAACCGGTGACCTTTGTCTGTTATGCCTATCAATTTATTTCTCTAGATAACCACTATCCAGTGACATCCTACGCAGAAGGGCCTGCTATGTTTAAAGTGTCTCAGGGGAGCAAATATTCCTGGCACGATGGAACAGAGTTTTCACAAGACCTCTTTCTATGCCACAGGAGCAACACTAGGACATTGTAAGAATTGTCCTCTCCATGTGGTCTTATGGTAGACGGATCGTTACGAGTTCCTATCTGATTGGTTCCTGTTTTCACATCTAAAAATTTCAAACTATCCCTCTTCTCATCAAGAGAAACAGAGAGATTGAGGTGAATAGTATTAAACAGTGTACATTACCTATGGTAATGATCAGAACTTCTTAAAACCCGCGACCCAGTTACAGCAAGAAGGTTCACGCGCATCTTTCAGACACGACAAGGCGTGAGACACATGTACACAACTTCCCGTTGGTACCACGCGTTCTGTTTTATAGTTCAACTATGCAAACTGTTCGTCTCACCTTGGTTGTTGCCCCTGTTTGATTTGCCATAGCGTTGGCTTACCTTACTTGAGCTACAAGAACGTATCAGTTTGTTTTGATGGAGTTTACTACTAGATGCGCCAATCGGATAATCACTATGGGGCTGGTGGTCGTTGAGCCATTTTAAAGTTTTTAATTTATTCGATTTCTAGCAGACTAAAATGCGTGGTCTCCTATCGTAATACTAAGAAAATGAAAACTCCTGCTTAGTGATGAACAAAACCAGTCTGATACGGCTTGCATCTTAGAAATAAAATATCCAAAATAAAAATGGTCTTCATTTCTGAAAGTTGTTCCACATCTTAAACGCTAGCTCATGGTCTTAGAGGGCTATCTCGTTTGATTTAAGATCTAATTGAATACCGACAAACTTATCAGGCCATTTTATACTGAAATGCCATCAGAGAATACTCAGAAAGATGCTCATAAGACGGCATTCCAATGGCTTCGTGGAAAGACGGTACTTATTTAGGGCTTTACTCAGCTTACTATCGACCAATTAGAGGAGACTTGATTTTGTTGCATAGAATACAACAAAGCTCAAAGCACCAGTGTCGTCCGCTGGTCATGTTGTCACCCAAAAACCACTTCAGGGGATATAACCGGTATAGTATCAACGCAACTTGGAGTTCCCTTGAAGCCAAAGTTGTTTGGACTTACACAATTGACGATTTCAAACAGAATTGACGAGTGGTTGATTTCAACATTCAGGAAAGTGCAAAAAACAGGAAAAATGTGTGACGTTTCTCTTAGGCGAGACTGTGTACATCACTTATCATTCCTATTTGTTCTGACAATCGATTCATCTGCTCCTATGGGACGGAAAATGCAGTAACTGGTAAGCATCTCTCATGAAAAAGCTTTCGCCTTGGCCCCAAAAGTAGATCACAATGTAAACTTTTCCCTCTCCCGGACTCGAACAGCCATTGTTTGAGTTGTGATCATTAACTAGAAAATAACAATTTTTAGATTCTTAATGATCACGATACTCGAAAATAAAAAGAACACAAAAAGGTCTGTTCTTAAGATACGTTAGCTTGAGTTGTTCATTGTAGCTGCTGATTTATGGTTATTCACTAAAGAGCTAAGCGAACAAGGGGAGGCTGGCTTTATCTTATATCTTAATTCACTTCTTTTTATTGTACATATAGTCATACATTTTTTAGAAAGATGGAGGCAGTCAATCCCACACGAGACTGGGGAATGTCAGGTGTTGGATTCGAACACACGTCCTTCGGGACGGTGATTTGGTAACCTTTACCACTTGAGCACTACCGCCCATCAT
>UZAN01042816.1:0-25920 GCA_900618425.1 Echinostoma caproni | reverse complement strand
TGGGAGTACTAATTTCATTATTTAATTAAGATATATGATATTTTGATCAAGCGATCACATGCATCCTTCTGTTTTCACATGGCTTCAACTTGTGAAGTTTATCAGCTATTGCTGGGTAACTCCAAATCCGGTTTCCTTTGATATCAAACACGGGCCAATATTTGTTCGAACACCTACTTCTTCTTTCTATACAGACTGTTTCAAACCCAGCAACCCATTTTAATACTGAAAGTACAGTATACTTCTCAAATGGGGATACAGTCTTGGACAGATTTTTAATCTACTCCATTGTTTATGATTCACATTGGTTCGAATACTTTGCCATCCATCAGTCTGAACAGAAAGCATTTTTATTGTTCTTTAGGCTAATTCTGTGAGTCGGTGTCCAGTTCTTCTAGCTGACCGATTGAGTAATCCATTGTCCCCGTTGTACACTTTTCTGTTTCGATGATTGCCCATTACAGTTGGCCAGCTTTAACTCACATAGGACTTAGTGAACCAGCCCCCAACCCCCTCTATCTGTTACAAAGATGAACATTTTATTTCCGGTTTGGTCATGTTAACCCGCATTTCCGGACTCATCACTAGAACAACGCGAGTAACTCACACTGCGGGGTAAAAAAGGTCACCGATTGGTTTATTTCTCATTGATGTATGGCCTAGTCACTGCATCAAGTTCGGTAAGATATGTCAAACAATTTGTCTTGACAATATTTTAAACAAGTGTTAGTTTTTTGTTGTTGTAGCCCCGGTAGTGGTATTAATTAAATTACTCATTTGTACGCGGAACTTGACTTCCATATTGCCAACACTTCATCACCAATGCAGCTTTACAGATTTCACCTGAATCGGTGATAAAAACTTTCTAATCCAATTGTCAGGTGTCCGCGAACAAGTAAATATCAGATAATTGGCCTTGTTTGATAATTAGTTCAATCGATTATTAAATACATCGTCTATATAGATTTGAAACTTAACACTGTTTTTTCCCAATCGAAAACACAATGTTTTCTGCCTTATCTGCATGATCCTCGACAAAATACAAAATCTTTGGACGTATACATCTTTATGGAAATTGACTAAGATAAAGTAAGATGTGTATTTCTTCTCTCCAATTTTCATCCCCCCCCCCTGCTCCACAACAGTCCGGTTCAGGCAGCCATTCCATGACCTGGACAATCGCATTTGTAACACTTTTGATTGTTTTTCTCGCCTTCCTCATATTCATCGTCGTCTACTTTTTCGTGCTCAAACGAAGAAAGAAATTGCTGGATTGTAAGAGTAATTTGTAAGTCCTCAACACTCCCATCAAGCGTGTGTAGATATTGAAAAAAGATGGAACCCGTGAAGTTAATGGTATGATTTGGGAGAAAGAAAATTGCTTCCTCCTTTTGAAACGAGTCATGTTAAACGATAATCGATTTGGTGTCAGGTTTATTCCGAAGTGCATGGATCAGTACCAGACATGGGACTAAGTTTCCAATGCATCCCGTAACTTGCGTACAACCCAGTAACCGCTGGATTAAATCTGAAGAATTGCGGTCAATGGATATCAGTCTGCAGGATTGAGGGCAGAGGGCAGGGTGCCCGTGTAAGTGTATGTGGAATAAAGTTATGCAGTACAGCAAAAGCATCGGTACGAGCAATCGTTAGTTTTTGTTGGATCACGAAGGCGACGAGAACCAACGAGCACAGTAACCGGCGAACGATTAGGGAGCAACGGGAGTAAATGTGCACAAGGGTGCAAGTCTGTGCAAAACAAAGCCATCATATTGAAGATTTTTACGTGAAAATACGGGTAGTTTGTGCAGGAAAGACGATGTTTAAAACATTTCAAAAATTCTTTGAACTAACAGTTACAATTATGAAAAAATAGTTGACTTACCTCTAATAAATTTGCGCAGTTGCGTATCATCACGTGATCGATTTCAATAAATTGCCCGTATAAATACGTTCACGTTATCGATCATCGTATTTGCCACTTATTCTTATCATTCTTATTCAACTAGATGTATGCGAGTGTGGTAAACAGACTGACTACGAGGCAACCATTTCGTCGATTTGTCGATCAATAAAATACTGAGGATCAGCTGCAAACATTTTCTACTTTCTGAACAAATGTAGTTCGTACCCTTTGACGTATTCTAGAATCTTCGACTCGGTGATATTGTTTTTAATGGATAATTTATTGTCCTTTCGGTTAACTAATATCGCGGACTAAGCAGTTGTCCTCTATGAAAGTACGGTTAACATGAATAAAGTATATAGATATGCCGGTTGAAATTTGAGATTCTAAAGCACCGAGTACGGAACTCTATCTCAATTGTCATCTAGTACACAAGGAGCTAGTATTTCTCTTCAAAACTCGCTAAAGGCTGTGAACTAATCGATACTCTACTAACGATTATCTTCATAACTTATCTAAACCGGTATCAGTTTATTACTTTTCTATTCGTTCCACTCGAACTCAAGAACAGTCAGTGTTTTTGGTCTTCACATAACAACCCATCTGCTACCTATAAATCTAGGTTGTCCATCAAAGTCACTTTTCCCAAATGGAGTAAACAGCTTTAATGAGTGAAGTTAAGATTTCCTGCTTAAGAACGGTAGGAAGAAATCGTTCGATGCAAAGGCTGTGGATTGTTCAAGTAGCCAATCTCTCGAGATTTGTTTCTTTTCGGCCGAGACCGGAAGACTTGTCTAAAAGTGCATGCACCTCGAATAATATTCTGGGGGTTCTGCCTTTAAATCCAATCTATGAGCATGAAAATGATTGAGTTTAAGAGGAATACAGACAGCTTCCTTCATTGTGCACAATAATTCGTTTTGCACTTTGGGTTGCTGATTTTGGTTACCGCTCTGTGGTCACCGATTTTTTTCCAATCGATCTCCTAAGTCAAGTCTTGTAAGTTGATTTGCCGCCTTTCCCATCGAGCCCCCCTTCTTTAGTGGTATAGGAAAGACCAAATCAACCAATCGAGTTTGTGATCGAATATCCTATAGTCTTGCACCAAAAGTGACGTATGATTAAAGTTTTCTACCTCTCCTAGATGAGCTAGTTACCTAAAGCTCATCAACCGGGTCAATGCGTTGGTGAATGAACGGTCGCTCATCCGTTCACTTCAGCATTATTTTCGTTAAATTTAACTTGAGGAACGTGCTTGAAGGTGAATCATTGTTTTGCGTGAGTACAATTCATGCTTCTGCAAATCTTGTACAGATCATTCTTGGAAGGAAGGTTGCCCTCATTGTTATGAGGGCATAACGGGGTAAGGTGATGAAAAGCGGACAATGCTCACGAAAAATGGTGTTTTGTGCCTGATTTACACCGGTCTCCTCATTTTTAGTGAACTTTCCAAGCCCTCCGAGCATCATGTCACGTGCAAAGAATTGAATATTCAACCGACAATAATGATCATGATCAAATTAGTGCTTTGTGGTTCTATATGCACCAGCACTCATTGTTATATGCTTTGCTAAACCTGCACGAATTTGCTCAATCGCTGATTCTGAACATCTAATCAGATTTCGGATTGTCTTCAAAATTACTCCACGCATGAATGATGATTTTACATAATTCATGGAGAGTGTGGGATGCCTTCCCGTGTGCCTCATCGGTAGACCCCAGACATTTTCGTGGGCTAGTTAGCCCACGATCTGGTGGGGAAATCGGACAAGGGGCGTTGTGGTTAGGAGCAGTTTGAGGAACCGCGGTTGCCCACTTGAGCAAATGGTCAACCTCCATAGATTACATAGGGTGGGGCGTATGTTGCGCATTCTACCAGATATATTGCCATGGTGCGCGTTGTTTGCTGAGGCAGGTGATGGGTGGAAAATATAAAGGNAGGATGAGCAAACTAAGTTTTTGCATGAAGGTATAAAAACCCTGACCAGGAAACTTTCTCAGATAGTTTGCGTTAGGCATCTGGATGGGGATATCGGGATCATGATAATCGATGGTTAGAAACACAGTGGTATAGAGCTGGGTGTCGCAAACAGTGGCACTGGTGCATCCTTGTGTACGTCATCTTCATGAATTCTCTATTTTCATTCTAAAACTGACTTGAACGGTCCAATCCTCACTTTACTCCTTTACCCTAATGGGCAATCATGAAACAGCAACAAAAACCGGCACGTGAATGTGCATGGTTTATGGCTGTAAAAACTGAATTGAACTAAGTGTTCGTTAACAGAAGACTATTGTCAATTTGACTTTGTTTCATTGATGCAGTTATCACATCCTCGATTTATTGCATACAATTCCTTATCGTAGGATTAATATGTACAAGCTTCTGATTAACGACGGATCGAAAAGAGAACCGGTGCCCACATTTGCACGGTTAATCGTTGTTCAGTCTTAACCGAAGTTGATCATATCCAGTGGATTAATTTCAGGTGTTTTTGTCGTTTGCATATATTTCTCCACTAATTCTTCTTTATTGTATCCTCAGCTTTTTTACCGCCTCATCGTACTTCGTCCGTGCATTCATAAATCTATTCAACAGACCTCAAGTTCGATATGAAAGGCCAATTGCATCGCCCGTTTTGCCACTTATTCCGTCCACAAAAAGCACCGAAACTAACCAACTGTCGTCAAAACACGGAACATTTGCCAGTTCAACCTATAGACCAGTCACGATGATTCATTCACCGAATCTAAGAGGATCGGTGTTGGAAGAAGATGTGACAGACTACGAAGAATTGCCCTATCACCCATGCTACGCACCGTCTGACGATCGCACTTCCATGTATGATTTGTTGGATGACGATACCAAACACGGGTGTACAGCACCAATAGAATCACCAAAAGAGAGTAAACCAAATTCTCACAGTCTGTTCGACCCCATTACTCCTGATAACAAGAAGACCCAAACTCGAAACACGGGATCTCACACGTTTCCAAACATGCTCTATTTACAACCTCGAATGCTACTAAAACCGGACGGGAGTGAAGAGACTGAACAGTCTGACGAAACTAAAGTATTCAGTGAACCATGGCCAAAGACCAATAATGTGACCAATCCCGATTCGTAACAGGGCACGTGGTGAATGGATGAGATTACCATTGAATTATTTAGTCTGATGATGTAAAAGCGCTCACTTACTTGGTTCGGCTCAATTTCCCTTCTCAAAAATGAGAACAATTGTTTAAATACTTTACTGGCTTTTTCCTAGCGCTCCTCTCCCTCTCTCACACACTTCATTCAATGATCACCGATTGCTTTTTTATCCTCAGTTTTCTCACTTTGATGCAATCAGGTTTCAGTGATTTTCACCCAAGATGAAAGAGATATAATTATCCAGCACAGTATCACTTCTTGGTATTTTGACTTTCATGTGATCGATCGATACAATCCTCAATGGGTGTGAATTATGCTGATCACGGTTATTTTTCTGTTAGATCGAAATGAATTATTTGCAAATACACGTTTTTAGAACAACAAAGATTGACAATACTAATTCTTTCTTCTGACGGGTATCACTGGGTGTAATTTCACCGGAGTATTATAGGTTCTGTCTTTCAGTTTGGGTTTTATTTATGATGAAGCAACCAGTACAGAATACGGTAACACAAAAAAAGTAAACGAAGGACCGCAAATGTAGCTAACATGGAAATGGGGGCTGTCGTGGAATCGGTTGGGAAGGAAGAATAGTTGCCTGCACAACTGTTATTGTTCACAACGAGAGCCAAATCATCGAATACAATGAAATCATGGAATAGGGTTTTTCCGAGGCTCTAATTGCGAAACATGATATGGTCCAGTTAACATTTCTTTCAAACTTTCTAGAATCTGTTCACCAATCGTTGATCACACACAGTATGAAAGATTCATTCGCATATGTTCATTCTTATCAGGAGTCAAAACCCGTCGTTTTCGCTTGATTTCCGACCTTTGTTTACAAAGGTAGTACTGTTAAAAATGCCATATTTTAATTGGAAACAATATCCAGATCAAAATACGGGTTGTAAAACTAAAAGAACTGATACGGAGATGCACTTGTAAAGTATGGCTTTGTACAGTCAATAGTACTACTGGCAGAAAGATGATGTGGCTTTGAGATCGCAACTAGGGTATCTCCTGGCAGATGCATTTTGGGCCAAGCCTAAAAGTAAACACAATTAATGGTTTCAATTTATGAGCTGTATATAGACGGCACAAATACTACTTGTGAATACATAACAGGCATTATTGAGCTCCTTCAAGTATTCAACAACGCTCATCCAGTTGTATGAATCAAGTTGAATATAGAAAAAGATAATCACCCTACTTTCCTGGACATTTTGGTTTGCCGAGCAGAGGGTGGTCATATCGATACGGGGGTATCTGGGGAGGATAGAACACACATTTTCTTAGATTAAAACGAAATTTAAGAACATTGTCTATCAAGAGGCACTGCCAACTGTTTCCCCGCAGAGCATTTGAAAACCGAATCGAAGACCAAGTAACTCCATTTTCCCTAGCTTAGGGACATTGTTTCATTAGCCTCAATCATTTGTTTCACATCAGTTTAGGTGCACGTCATACCAGACGCACCTCGAGGTGTCTGTCCAAGAGAATGCCTGAACAATTTCTAGTTCCTGCTAGAAAAGGAACGGGGAGCACCCTGAACAGTTTTAGTTTTTACAGAGGACAACCCTGACGAAAACCACTTTTGGCAGTGAACTCGCGCCAAAATATGCCGTATGCTCTGACTCGGCTTCGATCATTAGTATACAGATTGCGAAATTGAAATAAACCTCTCATAGATAGCGCCAGAGTTTAGCGCGGTCAGCTGAGTCAAAAGCCGCTTTCTGAGCGAGAAAGATAGAAGTGGTGGGTCTACGAAAGTAGTGTTTGTTCCAAAATTTGGCGGTATGAGAATGTGATCGGTACAACCTTGAACAGCTCAGTTCTGGGATAGTTGGTCGACGTTGCTATAATATTCGGAATAGAAATCGTAATCGAGTAGCGCGAACTCGGATTGCGACTGAAAACCCACTGAATAGCGCAAAGCCAGATAAAACCAAGACGAGCTGTGGACACAAGTAATTCTGTTAGGAAAACCATGCAAATGAATATCACAGGCATCCAACAATCAATTGTCGATTTTTCAATATCCAGTCGATAACGATAGTGTTCATTTGGTTACCTTCTTGCATTAAGCCAACCCGATTGGGGCAACTTGAGACCACAGGATTGGTCAAGAAATCTGTTTCCTGATTGGTTACCTCGTAGCTGTATTGTGGTGGATTGTTTTCTCGACCTGCTTGGGTTTCATCAGCGGTACGAACACACCGATCCAACTGGGGACTGAACCCTGGACCTCAAACAAGCATACTACCCGCTTGTTTACCAGGCAACAGATCAGGACGGTTTTCATTTCCCATTCACACGAAATAGCACAGCCCATCTTTACAAGCTTAATGCCGGTTATCGTACCTTGCGCATCTCAGCACTAGCCTCCAGGGCTATGACTCGGTTGAAAACATTCTGACCCGTTTACATGTTGCGTTTCTCTTGTGCAAAACCACTCAGATTTTTTCTTTGAGCTCGTTTCCGTCCCACCTGCCCAGCTAGACTCCAGCTGTAGGGCAACGAGATAATGGCGAAGACCTTGGTTTGGTAGTTGGCCATGTTCACATATGTCTATATGCTGTCTATGAATATTTGTGAACTTTTCATGCAGTTCATTGAGTTGCCCCACACAAAATTTCCAGAAGAAAGTAAACAGAATCGCTGCACGAGTGCAGTGCATGGTCAAGATTTTATAGACTAAAATCTGAACTGGAACTCTATAGCATCGGGGTTCACAAAACTAGTTTTGGAAATTTTCTTTTCCTGCTCCGATCACTCACACCTTAGAGCAAGGGCTTTAGCTTTCGCCAACCTGCGACAGCTGTGGCGCCGCCATGACATCCGACTGCCCCTTGAGGGAAGGTTATGCATCGTCGTGGTTCGTAGCGTTCGGATTTACGGTTGTGAGATCTATCTCTCCGAGCGGAAGATGCTCATCGACTTCCTGTATTCGACCACTGATATCTCTGCAGCATTGGTTGTGTCTGGTGGGAACATCGGATGGGCAATGACCAGGTTTGTCGTTGGGTGTGGACAGCCGCTCTATAACAGAAGTAATCGCTCTACACCGCTTCCGATGGCTTGGTCACGTTTTGCGTACGCCTGCCCATCAACTACCTTTCCGTGCTCTCTTTGCACATGCCTGGCAAGGTCGGAAGAAGCGCCGCGGCGGTGGGACCATTACATGGCGCAGAGGCATGAAGAAGTTGGCTGCAGCTCTAGCTTCGGTTGGGGCCCAAGGGATGAGGATTGTTGTTGAATGGATACGCTAAGAGGTATGGCCCAGAATAAAAGTCAGCGAAGCGAATGCTGTACGGTCTGCCTGTCGAAATTCCGTGCCCCGTAAAAAACGACAAACTAACAAAAACTATCAAAAATTGTACGGTGAAACACAAAAAATTTGTTATTCCATTGTTATACTATCTTTCGGTTTAGCTGTTTCACCTTCCTTTCGCTCTGTCTTGTACCTCAATCCACCCATCCCCTGTGATTGTTGTTGTCATTGTTGTTGTGGCGTTAGCACAATGCTTTTCCGCAAGCCAGTGTTATATAAATATATCACTTACATTAATTTCTTTCATTGTTTTCACTTAATTCTTCTGATTCTCAGGAAATAATTCCGTTGTTGCACAGAGGACAATTAAATCATATTGTTTCGTAAGACACATGGAAAATTGACATAGTAGTGATGATATTCCGCCTCATGCTTTGCTGTTTTTTTCTCAGCAGAAATAACACTAAATATATCTTCAAGATGCGGAAAGGTTAGTGAAGATAAATAGATCATTTCGCGTGGGAAGTGAGAGACAACCGTAGTTGATCAACTTGCGTTCTCTCTGTCTCTTTCGGAGGATTCTATCAGATAATCATTGACATCTCTTTTCAGGGACGAAAGTGAAAGTTGTCATTCCTGAGAGCTTCAGAAACAGTTCGATCTATAACAAATTGTGCTGACACTGTCCTATTGTGGAATACTCGGTTTTGTACATCATCGGTGCGGAATAAGTAGATCGCAAATCCGGATCTGAAAAAGAAATCAGTGAGCAGATTTCTTTAACATTCTGAATTGATACATATATATAACTTTAGTATGCATGCATACCGAGACACCATAATTGAAACAACCATGCACCAGGTGTGAACACATAAGCAGACAAACAGCATGCGCAAACGCTACATGAAATTAGGATGCGGCCAAGCAGTTAATCAATCAATCGGAGTGGCCAGTTCATTACTAAAATTTCATTGACTGGAGTGAATTGATGTAATGATGGAGTAAGCCCATATGACGTGTGTGTGTAGCCAATCGGTCAGGTCATAGACATGCATCATAAACTTAAAAGTCAACTGTACACACAAAACGTCTGCTGGAATGGTGATTCACTTACCGGGCAAAGTAAATGGCGTCTCGACCGGGCATAACTTATCTTCTCGACTCAGGAGACTGTTGGGTTGTTCATAGTCTGCCTGGTAAATCGTTTTCAAACCGCTGGGAATAAAGAGATATTGACAACAGTGCAACACTGCGTGAGAGGAAAATGAAGCGGCAACACGATAGTATGATTCTGTCAACAAGTATTTGACATATTCATCGGCAGTAATGAGATTGGAAATTTCCTTTGTTTGTGAATGGTTTGCTTATGACTCTGACTCGATATGTGGATCGTAAACAAATTTGGAGAACAGTTAATGTACAATATGCATTTTTCGACGCCATCCGTTGGCTTTCAGATTCCAAAACTTAAAACCGGGGAGTACTGGTCTGTGCAAATCATTCTGTCTGCCTGGGAGAGCATAGATGGATTGCAAAGGTATTAATCTTCTAAAGTCAACATGTGACATATGCCATTGAAAGCGTTGAAGAGGAGGAATTCTTAATAATAATTAAAATAGCTTTCCAGCATTATTGTTATCGAAGCTTTTGGTGGTGTGCGCGATGAGCCATGCGTCCGATAATGAATCGTTTTCTTCCCTGTGTCTTATTTGTACTTTGTTACATCGTAATCCTCTAGTCGATCATAGTACCAATTTTCATCAAACGCGTTTTTTCTCTTCTGGTTTCAACATAAATATTCTGCGCCCCAACTTTAACTAATAATTTGGCTTAACATATATCATGTAATTCAGTTTTCTAGTAAAATTAGTTCTGACAGCATTCATTTCAGGATTCCAGAAGTGAAACCTGAGAGCTAATCGCAGACGGATGCGTTTGACTTCTGACTTCTCAGTTTTAATTGTCAGCTTGCAACTACTTGTAAGTAGTAGCGTTAGATTCGTACGTTTTCGTCCTGAAAGACCAACCTTCGGACTGTCAATCCCCATTGTACAATCCAGAAATTTGCGGGAACCTCCGAACTGGGTGTTTCAGTCTGAAGACAATGAGGGCTTACTCACTTATTGCGGAAGCTCTGAAGTGTAGTTAAATGCAGCAGAACTATTGGAGATGGCTGCGTCGTTTTTGTGGGGATTGCCTTTTGAGAAATATCCAAGCTGTTTAGTGTGTCAGTTGCCTCGCACGAGTGTCAATATTTTGCCTAAACCGTATAAGTTCGTTTTGAGTTTGCACAAGTGCTAACTTTGCAAGGCTTTTGTTGCTACTTTTTCTTATAAACAAATTAGAAAAAATACAAGTAAAACCAAGTAAAATATATGCGCGTATAAATTCGTGGATGCACAATCACCACTGTACATGACGCACAGTCTTATCACTGATTGTCTCCGATCAGTGAACAGGTTGGTCCCGCAGTCCCCAGACCAGGAAGTTTGATCATAACACTGTAGAATACGGTTGACTCTTATAAGTTTAACCGGTATTTGCGGAGGCACCAAAGGCTTTTCAAACTGGTAAACGCCAATCTTTATCGTGGAGTACATTTAAGCGATGGTGGCCGAGTAGGAACAGTTACCAACTGATCACTCCGGAGGATATGATCGAATCTCATCACCGTCAGACTTTCCCAGTCTCTCTCTCTCTCTATATATATATATATACACTAAAGGTTGGTTGGGCTTACTGTTCTATAACTCGAGCAACAACCATACCGGCCAAATATATTCCAAATATCAAGCTGCCTTTGGTTTTTACATTATTCATGAATAGAATAATCAAATGATTTGTTATCGAATGATGATTCATCCTTGACTGGAAAACTTAACAAATCTCGAATAAGCAGGTAGGGAATTTTAAGCATACGGGGTACTCACGTATGTGGTACATGATATATGACTGGTCGAACTCGTGTGTGATCCGTGGCCTCTCTGAATAGCACCTTATCTCTCATGGGTAAACGTTCTCTTGGGACACTGGCTTCGGGGATGGGACTGAAATACAAAACATTCAAATCATGTTTAAAATCTCACCCAATTCAGTAAATACTCAAAAATACACATAGAAAAATGATTTCTAATACAGTGCATTGATAATAGTAGGCCCAGAAATTTACATAACGTGACCATTAGGGAAAATTTATCAACATATTTTCTGCTTGAGAACCAACCACTTGTTACTGTTACTTGTTGTATGACATCTGTATTGTTGTAATCCCCACCGGAAAACACGAGCAACCAGGTGAAAGCCCTGATTTCAAATTCTGTCGCACCAAAATACAACATTCAGATGCTTTTGTCTGTTCAGCCTGACAGAACCCCGCCAGTGTGCGAATCCTGGCTCCATTTCTTTGTTACACAGATTTTGTAAACGTTATTCATTTTATACATATTCTGGACGCAGACACGTGTGAAATGCTATGTTTACATATGGGGCTCATTATCTTACTCATATTTGCCATAGATATTAAACTTATTGTAGATTTCCACAAAAATGAACATTCTGCTAAATCTTGTCATCTCGATTACACATCAGAATACATTGGAACACTTTCGCCAATCGTCTTCAAGTTATCGGTGTTTCCAAAGTAAACACAAACACGTCAGTGTATTAATTCAGTATATTAGTTAATTATTTCAGTGCATTAGTTGAATAAAATTGATATAAGGCGAGGGATTATAGGAATAGTTTATAGTTTTTGTAACACATTACACACTCATCAACTGTTAACCAAAACAGGTATTATGATAGTTTTAAATATAAGAGATTGATATCAAGGGCACAAAACATTGTGCTCAAACGAAATCCGTACTAGTCTTCATATTTAACAAAGTCTTATTGTACCAAAGCAAAATACTGCGAGATAAATTAGAAATCTATCACCAAGGCTCCAGTATCCTTAAACATGGTTGACACCAGAAATACAGCTAATCGTTTACTGCTGAACTGTCTTCGAGTAAAACGGCATTGAGAATAACATCGTGGCGAACTAGCTCGTTTTCGGTTATTCGTAATCAAGCCATTACATAACGGTAAATATGACTAACAATAAGAATGCACAAGGAATCTCTTATTTCTTTTTAGGCGGAAGGTAAGGCTAAAGGGCGTGAAAAGGTCATCATTCTCATGGACTTCATCCAAACATTTCAGAGTCTTTCACGACCTTCTTTTGCGGGAAAGCATCAACACTGCAGTTTGGGGCCTTCCTGATTAACAGTAACCTACCGGTTGGAAATTATACACTTGGTATTTGCCACCGGTGGGATACCTCAAGATTATGCCATTGGTTTGCTGATGGCTTTGGTCTATGCTAACAACATACCGGAACACTTTCGATGCTTTAACTTTCCGTAATGCTAATGAAATCAGAATCTGTCTCGTGATTCGAATTTCTACTTATTGTAGGTTTCGAGAGGATACAAACGTGCTAGCATGTCCAAAGGGTACTTAAACCCTTACTGTTGACCCTGGTTAATGTGCCTTCCTTCACTTGAGGTGTACCGATTTGGACCTGTACAAGAGCTTCCCGTGAACCATGTTCGTAAAGAAAGCATCGTACAAAAGGGATCTGGGATTTCTAAACCTTTTCAACTTCAAGTGAATCCGTTGCAACTCCAAGTGAACCCAACTAATCGCACTCCACCTCCAAACCCCAGAAGATTATTGGTGTTTCGTAAGTAAAACGTCACTGATTGGACAGAGTCTATCTAAACCCAGCCGGTCGGAATGAAACAACGTCCCCGTAAGCAGACGAAAGTACTTTGTGAGTGAGTTACCCAGCGAGGATGAAAGTTTCGGTGAGTTGAGGTGGGCCGTTCTCCCCTCCCCTCGTTTCGCCGGGGCACGTTATGTTCGTGATCGTTGATCGAGTGTGCGTCATAGATGCGAATGAGAGAACCCGGAGTTCATTGACCTCTGTCGGTCGGGTAAGGAAGCGCGTCACGTCAAGGCGGATCGATAAATCGGTCACCATGCTCAGACGTGAATGTGAACATGATTCATTGCACGAGTGGACGCAGTCTAAGCCCTCAATATCCTAGTGAGTAAATTCCATTGGGGCCGTGATTTCCTCAAACAACAGCGATTTCTTTGAATGAAATGCGATTACATACGTATTTCTGGCACTGAAAGGCGCACTTGAGGAGAGAGATGATGGGTGTGACTACTACAGTTAGCTTCTCCCCTCGAATCACTCGCCACTCAGATCAAAGATGATTCCTCCTTTATCCGAAATGAAAAAGGCCCAACTGCTCTTGATTATTTTGACTAAACTGGGATAGACCTCAGTGGTCCATAGTTTTTACCATTTGCACCCCAACGAAATGCGAAATGTGGACCTGCCCAACCTAGTCTGCGGGTTTTGTATGATTGTTGGGTTTTAACAATTCACGAACTGCCTGCCCTGATTTTCCTTTAATCACCACATGCTCTGGAAAACACTGTCTACCGAGAGCCTGCCTCTGTGTGAAATGATCCAAAAACGCAAAATGAAAAACCGGCCTACTGTAACTGTAAATGTGCCCAAAATTCTAAGAAATTTCTCAAGTACTCGGCTTATTGACTTGAACAATGATAGAACTTTCTGACTTATATCTCTCACTCACAAAACGTTCAGAGGTTGACAGAAAGAACTAACTATCAAATTTATTAAAAATCAAGCATTTTTATAGCTGTCGGATAATGCACACGAACAAGATTAGATGCATACTAACAATGATCCCTCGTGATTTGAAACTTATCATAACCATAAATGTTCTCCAAACATGCCATTCTCACCCGCTATCATTTTGGCAATTTGATCTCGGAGCTGCGTTTCGATGTAACTTTTCGTAATGCTCCATATCATTTCAATTCAATTTAACACTGATCAACGACCGTTTGCAACCTTTACGGACACAAATCGGAGTTGTAGGATCCTCTTTTCCGAATATAATTCAACAGCCCACCTATATATCACCTATGAGGTACAAATTTCTTCCTTTTGAACTGGTATNTATTCGACACCGCAGACCTCTTGGTGAATAGCCGAAATTTCTTGAACAAGTTGGCTCCATTAATCCCTATAATCTCGTGTCTAAGAGCCTCATCCCATTGTCAGTGTAGAACATATCGAGGAAGAAATGACTCAAAAACAAGTCTTCTCTTCATTATACAGTAAATTCATCGTTGCTGATATCTGATGAATCTTTTTTTATTGTAATCAAATAGCACTGACTTTAAAGGAGCCTTCGACTAAGTTGATCGCTAAGCTCAGATGGGTTCCTCTCTTCGAAGAGGATTGCCCCAGAAGTAGGCTAACTTACTGAGGCCGCTATACTCACCTCAGGTCGAGAGGGGGGATACAACGAGATAAGTAGGCGGTTCATCACCAGCAGCGGTGTTCGGCAATGGTACCCTATTTCGCGATTCTTGTTCAATTTTTTCGTTGACAAAATCCTGGAGAACGTACTAAGTGGTCTCCAANTCAGTTATCGTTTTTTACGCAGTATAGCCCAAGCGGGATGGAGAAAACAAGAAATCTGGAGTAATCTGGAGGTAAGCCGTCATGTATTTGGATGTTTATCAGGGATAAAACTGCTAACTGTTCCACGGTGAAATGGGGGGAGGAGGGGAGAACGGCCCACCTCAACTCACCGAAACTTTCATCCTCGCTGGGTAACTCACTCACAAAGTACTTTCGTCTGCTTACGGGGACGTTGTTTCATTCCGACCGGCTGGGTTTAGATAGACTCTGTCCAATCAGTGACGTTTTACTTACGAAACACCAATAATCTTCTGGGGTTTGGAGGTGGAGTGCGATTAGTTGGGTTCACTTGGAGTTGCAACGGATTCACTGGTAGCCCTTGACAACACTGAGGGATCCTATGCCTTAGCATAAAGCATTCTGAGATCTACTAGATCTACTATTAGTGAAAACCTTTGAAACTTCACACACTTTTCACATCAGATCAAGTATTGAGTACGGTGGAGCAACCACATATTCATGCACATTGGCTGATTGCAACAAATGGGAAAACATACAACGCGCCTCCACTGGTATACATTTCGGGCAACTTCGGGCCACCTTTGATCGTCTTCTACAAGCTACCGGATTGTGCACAGTTACATACTGTATGAGGAGGACTTACTGTGCATGAAGCGAAACCAAAGATGTTTGATGAGCTCGGAACTTCCGAACTTTTCCCTTGCGTACGGAGCAGCGCCAAATTCGCGGAACTCTTACTTAATCTGAGTGCCATTAGTCACTTAACCGTCTCTGAAACCAATAAACCTAGGAAAATAGCTTCCAGCAGTAGTGGTTGTGGATGGAGTGACACACGGTGCATTCAAAGGAAAGTTAAACTACTTGGGGGCGTAGAGGAATGAACAGATTTGATGAACTCTTTGAATTGATTCTCACAGAGCTAACGTATGCATGTTAATCTCTATGATTGACAGTGAAGGCTGAATATAGAAGACTACATCTTGCTAGGTGCTATTAATTTTACACGTATCAAATACACTTGATCCCATCTGGGATTAACAATGGGGAACTATTGAGGAACATATCTAATGATTCTTTGTTCCAAAGCTCTAAAAAGATTGTGTTCAACCAACGTTTTTTATTTGTTCTTTATTTGGCACAAACATCCTGCAGACAATGCATTTGAGTGCTATATATATGTAACATCGGCTTGCTGACAAGCATGGTGCCGACTCCACAATAATGGCAAATCTTTGAAAAGCAAAATCACTCGATTAGGCAAAATCAGTGCGAAGTTCAAGGGTCATCATTCATACTCGAGTTGAACAGAAAGAATGGGTGGGAGAGAACATACTTGTATATCGGAGCCACGGTGGCAGCCCTGTCATGGCAGGGTAAGACTGGCCGTAAAGTCTAGTTGTTTGCAGAGGTCTGGTTTGTGGCATCGCATTGCTACAGCCTCAGCAAACCGTAAAAACCACCAGTTTTCTTTTGGCTTACCCGAAATGCTTGCTTTGGCAATCCAATATATGGCGAGCAACAGACCTGAACAGAATATTCAAGCTATTGAGCGCTAGATTTCTCGGGAAATATCGTGAGATCCTAGTGACCAATTGTCTCTCAGTTCTTCCGGTATACTTTCTACTGCAAGCGCATTCAAATAGGTAAATACATGAGGACGTAACTTGGGAGTTCAGCTTGTCCCAATTACATTTAGTAATCATTCCTATGCTTTTTTGGAGGATAGTTAGTGAAGTGGATTTATGCGTTAATTGAAGCAGTTTGTTTCAGTCGACTTTGTATTATTTTCTCATTTCAATTGAATCTAAATGGTAATGTTCTGAGAAATGTTTCGTTGGTACATCGTTTCTCCTAGCTCAAGTATCTGTGTTATTGCTGCCATACTTGACAGTGAAACTGCGCGGATATTCGGTACCCTGTAATGAATAGATTATCAGTTCAAGATTGTTTTAAAGTTTTTTCTGCAGAGCAAATTTCCTTCACTAGGACTTGCTTATACTGCATTAGGTAGAAGCTTCTGAAATTCAGATGCAGTCCTTTTCAACTTGGTTTGCGAAATGTATACCTGATGAGAGATATATCTTCCCTTATGGTGAGTTTAATATCCACGAATTGAAAGGATATCCCGGCTTCATATTTTACGGTACATTTGATGTTAGGGTGATGGTAGTTCAAAGGTTTTAGCATGTCTTGCACATGATCCTTGCCTTGGACAACAACAAACGTGTTGTTAACATGACGGTCATAAAAAAGGTATCATGTGTTGATTAAAGGAGTGTTGTTTCTTCTAGGTGTTTCATGAATACATCGACTAACACTGTTACTAGTGGGCTTCCCTTTACCACACCGTCAACTCGTTGATATAATGTACCTTCGAAACAGAACCGCACGTCTGTTGTACAATATGGCAGCCTCTCCTTCTGTTCCCTCTGTAAATGGTGACCTTTGACCTTTTCAGTAATTTTGCCTAGTCGAGTGTTTTTGGTGTTTAAAGATTTTTCATTGTCCTAATAAAAATTTCACACAAACTTTTGAACAGAGCTGAAGGGATAAAGCGAGATAATTGAATTCAACCTGTTGTGTGGTGAACCTTGTTCTCATTATTATGAAACTCCTAATTAGAACTGGATGTATAAAATTGTACTTATTATTATGGTTATTAAAGACGTCAAGTTTTATTTAGGTCAAGTCAATAAAATCAATACGCTTACTTTTGGAATACAGGGAAATCTTTTTCATTGTTAAACATTTTGACTCGTTACTGATGCGTCTCTCAAATTCACGCCTGAATTACCTATCCATTACATCACAATCGTTAACCTTTCCATTTTTGTCGTTATTACCACTAATTTTTCTCCTTGGAGCTCGCGAACCTGGTGTCTCATTAGATTTCCTTTGTCAGTCAGACCTCGACATAAGTATTAAGTCCCCCACCACAGAAGTTGTTTAAATTCTATGTTTTATGACAACCTCCTAATTATGAAGCCTCTGACAATATTTTTTTTCTTTCTATTATATAATTTCTAGTTTAAAGGTCAAAACCACATGTTAGTAAATGGCCTAACAAAGGATACTGTACGGACCCAGCTAGGGAGCTTAAATAAGAGCAAGTCGACTGGACCTGATGGTATCCATCCAGCCATTGTGAAACCATTGGCGGGCATCTTAGTTCACCCATTGTGTAAGCTATACGAATTAGGCCTAGACCAAGGTATTTGATCGCGAGACTGAAAAACAGCCTTCAGGGTGTACGTACATAAAAGAAGATATGCATCAGCAGTGACCAACTACAGACCGGTAGGAAAGGTTTATTAGGGCTCACATATGTAAGCATTTAGTGGACCATTCCATGATGCGTCCAATTCTTCATGAGTTCATAAAAATAGGTTATTTCTCGCCAATGGTCTGTGTTTCTTAGATGAAGTGACTCGCGGATCGCATGAGGGTAGGAATATCAACGTATATCCTTTTGACTCCGCCAAGGTGTTCGACTACATGAACTATCGCCTTCTGTTGATAAAGCTAAAAGGCTTCGGTATAGAAGGCCAGACAAATAGTTTAATACCTAACTTTCTAACTGGTAGAACTGTGATTAAGATTAGGTAGTTTCAATTTGATCCTAAGGAACGTCTCCAGTGGAGTACCCTAGGGATTTATTTTATGACCCATCCTGTTCAAATTATTTACGAAAGACATAACCTTATTGCTCTTGTTACCTGACTTTTTCTTCGTGGATGATGTGAAATTCCCAGATTCTAAGCGGCGAGAGGATCTGACTAGGTATATTACTGTTGACTTAATATTGGCCCTCATGTGGAACTTAGTCCAAACGTTGGGATAGCCAACTGATTTTAAAGGCCTTAGAATGTATTAAAGTAGTCTATGAGTAGGACTTTTTCCCATAGAGTTGGTCAAGAAGCAAACTTCTCAGTTTTATTGGTTAAAACCATTAAAAATGCGTTTTTGTGCGTCAGGTTTGGTTGCTGTTTTTTGGCTGTTCAGTTTGATAAAGGAGCAGAATGAATTTAAGATCGTTGAGAACCGAGTCAATAGGAAGAAAGAGAATTCATGTGGACTGAGGTTACAAGAATAATAAGTCGATACAGGAGCCCCAATGTTTACGATACCCATCTATATCATTCAGTTTCTCCAACCACCGGTTACCCTGATCTCGGAGTCCCCATCCAAGAAGCCTGAAGGTACATATGTGACGCCGTGTCCTAATCATGGCTTTCATAACCTTGTGTCAGGTCATTGTTTAACTGCACTTCATGTTTATCCAACCACTTTCTGCCTCGGCAAACATCGTGCACCGTGGCAACCTAGTTGATGGTATGCGCAACACATGTTCAGTTCAGTTCAGTTTTTACAACCATTAACCATGCACTTTCGTGCGCCGGTTTCGGTTGCTGACTTTTGGTTGCCCATTTGGATCAAAGAGTAAAATGAAGATTGGAATGTCGAAGCAAATTCAAGCGGAAGATGGGTAATTCATATAGAGTGGTGTCAGGAAAATAACGAGTGGATGCACGAGCGCCACTGTTTACGGCACCCAGCCATATCACTCAGTGTCTCTAACCATCGGTTGCGATCATCCCAAGGTCCCCAGCCAGGGGGCCAAGGAACAACACATGTCCCAACCAAGGTAATCTATAGAGGTAGACCACTTGTAGTATTGGACGACCACATGAACCAAAATTTCTTTTTCTAACCTCAAAATTGTTTATCCGATTCCCCCACCAAACTCGTGCATTGCGGCGTAGACAGCCGCGTTCGAATACTGACAATCTATTTTTATTCTGTTCCCGTAATGGTCAAGTCTCTGCATCGTAGAGCAGGACTGGCCTAACTGCTGCAACAGGTATTCGGCACTTCACAGGCAAAAAAATGTCACATATATCAGAAGGAGGCAAATGAAAATCAAGCCTTCTGTATACTTGTGACACTGCATGCGTGATGCATCCGCCATATAAAGCATAGGTACCAAAATAATAATGATGGTCTTCTTTCTCTACTACTTCTCCAGTTACAGTGAGGTTGGTAGCTGGGCCAATGCCCTCTTTTAGGAACACTTTACACATTGAAGTTGCAAAAATGCATTTTAAACGTGGCTACACTAGCATTTAAACTATTTAGAAAAGCTTGCAACTTACCTAGGTCTTCAATTAACTGATCTGTGCCTTAAAATACTCTGCCAATCGTTCAAGATGGCGTTGCTGAATATCAATCAGTTTGCCGTCAGACTCCGTAATCACCTTAATTACGCCTACTTTCCTTGAATCTGTGCTTCTAATAAAACGAAAAAGAGTGTTACTTTTAAATTTGGATGGTAGTCAACCTGAGGTGTTCATAATAATGCGCCAAAGCGGCACAATCATCTAGGCGACAGTTTTCAGACTAAGTTCATTGTTGTCATGCAGCAAACCTGAAGTATTCATACCTTTCTACTTACTTAGATTGATATACAGGTTCAGTCAGGTAACCATCTGTTTAGAGTGAGTTCAATGGCTGGCGGCAAAATGGTTGGGAGACATAAGGGTAGTGACCAAAGTCAGAGGCTGCACAGCCTTGTTCTCTTCCATTAAAAAAATTTAAAAAATGTCAAATGATTTGTGACGGAAACCGTTGAGACAATAAAAACGTTTTAAATCTTAGTCCAGACAATCTGTTTTAGGTGACTCTAGACACCAAACCAACGGCATGACATGAAGCTATCCAAGACAAGTCCAAGATCGATCACCCAGTCTCAGTTCTCCACCAGCGGAGTAGTCTATGAAATTAGGTACTTGTAGAGTTAATATAAATACAGATAGTGTTTGTATTCAAGACTGCTATAGATTTACGTTCATCTGAACTGGTTCTCAAAGTATAGGTATAGAGTGGAAAGATAGGACAGTATACTTTCATTTCATGCTTTCATTTTACGAAGTATTTTTCTTTCGTAAATAGCCTAGCTGATGAACGATCACAAAAAACAAACTCAGATACCTTTTCAACTTCAAGTAAATCAAACCCGTCGCATTCTACTAGGAACCTAACACAATAATTGGTTCTTCTGCCGTCCCATGCCACCGCTTAGACCGAGTCTACCCAAACCCCATTCAGATGAAAGTAACTGATTGCTCCGTGGGCATAAAGTGCTTTTTGAGTGAGTTGCTCAGCAAGGATGAAAATTCTGGTTGACTGCGGCTTAAATGTTTGTCCTCCCTTACTCGTCCCATTCGAGTACATCATGTCCCTAATCGTGTGAAATTTAGAAGAGAATGAACAAACCTGGTGATAATTGGACTCGGTCGGCCGCATAAGAAAGCAAATCACGTCAAAATGGATCGATAATTCCGTCACCAAGCTCAGAAGTGAATGTTCAAATGAATCATCGTTGGGTGGGTTTAGCCCTCAGAATTCTAGTGAGTAAATTTCATTGAGATAAAGATTCCATCAAACAACACTACTCCCATTAAGCCAAATGAAATTTCCTGCATATTTCTGGCATTAAAAGCCACTATTGACTAGATATTTAATAATGGTACAAGGATATAATAAAATAAATAACAGCAATTTACTTAAATAGCAAGATAACTAGCTAACAGAAATTATATTTTTTTCTCTGTAGTTGTCGTGATGACAACTATATTCTATCCACAACGTCACGTACATCTTCTGCCTTCGTTACTCAACTTCGTCACATTTTTATCATCCTTGTTACGTAACAAGGATGATAAATTTTGTAAAGCATTTATCATCTATATCACATCTTTTCACAGCCAGATTACATATATGTGATCCTTTCAGTTCAAAAAGTGGTAGTAAGAATAATGTACAGTTATCCAGGATTCTACAAAGAACGATGGCTTTGTACCGGGTGTTTCAAGGGATATTCAGTAGACTTGAGCGCAGTATTCGACCCACGGTGGTTTTAATATTGATAAGCGGCTTGCTCCTAAGTGAGGAACAGTCTCCTTTATAAACACATATTCAACACATTTACTGACAAAACTGTGTTGCAGCATCCCACATCGGGACTAAGTAACTTTCTGAAATAACTTACTTGGATTTTAATCCAAATCCCCATGCTTTTGGATAGCCTTCTAATTCTTGGTAAGTGGCAACGTCTTTCTTTGGATAGCCTTTTAGTTCTTCTGGTGACCATTGTCGATAGTCTTTCATGGTAGTAGTCATGTATGGATCCAAATATCTCAATACTTCATGATCCTTTGGGTATTGAATCCTCCCAGATAAATCTGGATTGGACGTGGATGCGATAATTTTCTAGTGAAAACATGAGCTACATATAGTTCACAATACCTTTGATGAACCATCTTGATGATGACTTTCTAATAAGTAATGCTGAATATTAACCGGATTCCAAAGCTCCCGGGGACCATGATTATCTTTGAACTCTTCGTGCGTCTCTGACATCTGGTGGCTTGGACTGAGTGGTCTCCTGTAGCCACCAGATAGAAATCGTGAACGAAATTCATTTATGTAATTTGTTTCCCAATGTGGTGGTGCTTGAAGCTGTCTATCATTGTTCAGCTCTTTCGGTAAACACTTGGGCTGAAATTCCCTGCCAGTAGTTGTCTCAAAGTGTATCTCTGGTTTCACTCTACCTTCTGTACCGTGAGAAAAGGTATCACTTCCAGAAAGTTTTCCCTAATAATATATGAAGCCGATTAAAATCGGTAATTGCAATTACCGATTTCAGCTCAACACCATAGTGTTGCGCTGAGCATGCGTACTTACAAAAGTTTCCGTATCTGGAAAATAATATCCAGATCTCCAGTGGTGGCCAACACCTTGGGATGTTTTAAAGACATCATCCGTCCTCAAGCCGGGTTGTACATTTTTCAGTTGGAATACCTCAGACATAGTTGCAACACGCTTTGTTGTCACGGTAACAAATAATTTGGCACATTAAAACAAATTATGTACATTTTCAAATTCATCGAGTATTATGTTAATTTTCCAATTATATATTGTTTCTGCATGTACATATTTTCATGTAATATGGGGGTGTTAATCCTCAGTTTGTAATAATTTAGCCACGCCAACATTCTCAAAATATTTTGCGAAAAACCGAACTTCCGGTAATTTATCATTAGTTAACTCTGGCACTACCACTCAGACTCAAACCTTTCGAAGTAATTATGCTATCGGAGTCAGATCAGGTCATGTCAGGACCTGTGACCGGAGCCAGTATTTTTCCAAGCTCTTCACGGAGATTGATGGGCTTGGAAACTGAAGTTTCCGGGTGACCCGGCTTCTGGTGGTAGGCCTATTTCTCGGTAACGGACAGAGGTCCTCATAGTAGTTGTCTGCTACTCTGCATCCGATTGTGTCTGAAACGAGAGTGGTGCTACTGGTCAACTGTTTTTCTGTGGTCGTACACAAGCAATGGTCAACACCGCATAAACGTGATTCACAAAGCCCCTGTTACGACACGCACTGTAGTGTTCCGATGGCACCAACCGCTACAAAACCGTTCCGGACTGTTAGGATGCGCACCCGAACCATGCAACTATGCTTCTAACAGTCGGGGTAAAAGAGAAAATAAAAGCATTGCGTTAGGTAGATAGATTGAGTGGAGTGGTTCTCAGCACACATCGTGACAGAACTGAAACCGAAACCTATTTGGCACGGGACCGACAGGTTTCCCCAGGGCTACATAACTCGGCCTCTCCGACCAGTATTTAGATTTGTAGATGAATGCGTTATATGAGTGTATTCGGAGACATGAGTGCTGTTTGCAGCCAGGGAAGTACCCATGTACCCTTATCCGACGCCAGTGTTCGAATGCGAGGGATTATTTGAGAGAGATTCTCTCGGCAAAACACCTGTGCGTTTCATTTCTCTTTTTTCTTTCTCTATTTTGATTTTGGTTCTCTTTCATTTTTCTCTCCATTTTTTTCCTTATCGGTTGACGGGATAAATCGATATTTTGACTGCTCCTGCTATCGGTACCGGGTAGGTACCATTCTTTTTGATTTCTTATTATGATCGCCTTCAACACTATAAGGCGTTGGGAGCCAATCTGAGTTTATCCAATCACTAATCATTTACTTTCGGGTGTTTCTCGCATTATTATCTAGCTGGTCGGTTTTCTTGTTTATCAATAAAGGTTTTTTCCGTGTCATTAGGGATAAAAATCCCACTGCATTTCTTAGATTGGGGTTTATTCTAGTGATGGATGGGAGTGAGTCCGCGTCCTGTTAGTATAGGAATGTTACCTGAAATGAGGTAAGAGGAGGGGAGAGAAGTGTAGTATCTGCATGCAGTGCGAATAATAGGAAAATACAGGAAAAAATACTGAATATGATATGAATAACACTATGAGTCGGAGAGGTGTTTACCGTTCAGGGATTAGACCAATATACAGTTCTAGATTCCTTTTGAAAGCGGATTCTGTGGGGCATTAACTACTTCTTGTGGAAGGCTATTCCAAAGAGAAATGACCCTGTGGTTGAAAGAGCACTGACGGACTGATGCACGGGCACGCGGTTTGAAGAGTTTCATGTTATGCCAACGAAGATTATCAATATTAGTGAGCACGAAAAATCATCGACCCTGTCGGACTTGAAAAGATTGTACAGTATGAAACTGTCACCTCTTATCCGGCGGGTTTCAATAGGGTACTAATTTAAGATGGAAAGGCGTGTAGGGTGAGAAGTGGAGGACAAGCCATTCACAAATTTTGTCGCTCGCCGTTTTACACGCTCGAGGGTGGTACCGGGTAGTGGCGTGGCATCCCGACTATTAGGATTTATAAAACCGATCGATTTTTAAATGTTTTTAGAAAGAGCGATGTCAAATTCGGCCGAAATCGAACAGATTTGGCTTTTGGCTAATTCTGTGTGATTAGATAAAATTTAGTTTGTTTTAATTAATCTTAATTGACTTTGTCCGGAAAGTATAAATATCGCAACCTAATTCCGACGATCGCTGTCACGCTCGTACAAACGAAACGGTCGTTTATGAACGGATGGTTAAAAATTGCTGTGGATCGCTGGACGGATTCTTGGAGGACTTCAGTGAATTCCAGAGAGTTACTTGCACCTTCTTCTACGTTTATGCGTCAATGACAGCCCAACAACTGATACGGGAGAGGAAGTTTGGTCGAAAACTAACTTTTTGAGGGTTTTCCGTACTATTTCATCAAATATTGCTGCATGCGGCATCAAAGGCTTGGCGCAACTGCAACCAAGTAATTATGCCTCTCATTTCTAATGTATTTAACCCGTTTTAGGCTAAAGAACATTCATTGTCCGGCATTCGTTGGGATTCGCGCGGTCGGTATAGAGTATCGACTGATGAAACGTTGTCTGGTGCACAACAATGACTTCCATGTGGGTCAGCGGGGTTTACATATAAGTAATCCTCGTCTACCTGGAGAACAGGAGGAGGAAGTGTGTACTTTGATGGACAATTTTAGAGCTAAGGGATTTCGCCACACACAGGTTCCAGAGACCCTTAACTGCGACAGATATTAGATCCATACGTCAAAGAAGGTCTCAGTCGGATTCACGTGGCGATGCGGTGAAAATGAGGGATATGCTGGAGAATCATGGAGGAGTTAGGATAGGGCTGAGCGAAGGCGTCGTTTGTCACACTTATATTGTTCCTGAGATTATGCTGCACTACTTCTCCAGGTTTAATGATGTTTTGTTAGCGAACGCCACACATCAGCTAAACCGTGGCGAATATGTGCTTTGGCATGCTATGCTTTTAGACGACACCGATTTAGGTGGACGTTTCTTCTACGTCATCTCGCCGAATGAGAGTGGTGAGAGTTATAGGTCTGCCCTGGGAGCCACGAAGCTGTGTGCTCAGCCTTCGCACAATGCAAAACTATGGTAGTTGATAGTAGCTTGGCTCAGTATAATGCGTTTTCGGATGACTTTCTGTCCTCGTATGTGATATTTTTTCGTTTGCATCTTGTTAACTATATGAATAAGAAATGTAACCAGCTATCTGGTATGCCAACGTTCGAAAAACAGCGCATCTTTCAATGGATGCGCAACATGGTGTACTGTGATATTGAGGTATCGTTTCGT
>UZAN01042815.1:28366-40209 GCA_900618425.1 Echinostoma caproni | reverse complement strand
CACGGTCGCGTTTCGCGAACCGAGCAGCGGGGGCAGAAAGTGATTTAAAAACCTAAAAATGTCGACAAAAAATGGACAGTGATCATGATAACGGGATGGGGATGGTGCGGAACACACATTGATATTAAAATAGCAGAAGGAATTCAGATATATATCTCTGGTGTATAGTGAGAATAAGAACAATCTAGTTTTGTGTGTTGCACACATGAAGCTGAATTCTTCGGAAACAATTATGTACAAGTACAAAAAGTGGGATAGATAGGAACATACACTGTCGATCAACAGTCAGCGGTCATGTATCAATCATTGTTTTTTCTATGAATTTCGTACAAAATGTATAACTCGCCTGAGATAGAAGGGCAGTACAGTGACGACGGAGAGATCTCACTCAGTCGTGGGGGGATTCTTTTTCGGACTGATCGCCTGCTCCTGCTCTTTCCGTAACCAAATTTCGTGAACCTCACGTTTATGTTTATCCAGGCGAGATTCCGAGGCTAACAACAGACCACAAATGTAGCATCCGAAACCCAAATTTGGAACAGATAGTGGCGTTGGCCAGCCAAGCAATCGGGAGGCGGCAGAGGAATGATATCCGGGTTTCAAAGAAAGAAAATGTTTGAAGAAAGCCTCAAAGGAATCGAATGAAGGAGCAGACTTGGGGCAACCGGGACAAACCACTTCATCGGTTATGGGTGCATTACTGGTGGAAGTCTTAGTCCCAGTTGATGACACCGGACGACCACGACGACTGCCACCATTTGCGCCGCATTTGCCAACCATATGGCCGTTGAGTGCGTTCTGGGATCGGAACTTCTTACCGCACGCATTGCATGTTTGTAATCGAATAGACAAACAAATTTTTCCCGGGTTGTTTTTCGACTCCGATCCTACTGGTGCAGAAGGCGTAGAACCTTTCAAATGAGCAGTTCGTTTAGTTTGAGACCAGGCAGGTTTCGGGCGTGCGGCACAAATTAGCCGATGAGCCGACCACTGTTTAGCTGTTATGAAATTGGATTTACAACACCACGCACAAAACAGGGGGTTTTCACGAGAATCGGTTGATTGTGGACGTTTAGTTGAAACAGGTCTCACTGCGGGAAGTGTGGTCGCGTCTGAGACCATGGAACGAGCGTCATCCACCGAACTGGTTCGACTATCACGTGAGCGACTGTAATAAAACAAAAGTATATTACAAAAGTAAGACAGCAAACCAAGAAATAATAGCAAGGGAGGATGGATGGGGATTCTGTGTGCAGATGTTGTATATGCGGTTTAATGCACTGGCAGCTGGTGTGGCTTTGAAACAAAAATGACGATGAAACGAAAAAATATATCACCATAAATTGAACTTGCTCACTGGTTCGTTGCTGACAGTAACTAGTTCGCAATGAGAGAATAACGAAGAAGTCAAATTTCACAGAATGATCAAATAAATCAAAACCCACCAGCTTCGAGAAGAGCGTGGAACGGACGAGATTATGGTGTCCTCGGATAGACGAGATGAAGCGATCGATGATGAACGGCGATTCGATGACCTCAGGCGAGTGGGCAAGCGGATGCGCGATCTGAGTGACGGTCGCGATACTTCCGACGTGATTGATTGGCTAGGTCTGGACAATGGAGATGCCGATGAGGTGGAACTAGCGTAGTTCGACGGCTGAGATAGGGGTAGTGTGCGAGTGCGAGGTCGACCACGGGGTCGTTTCGGCTAAGTAGGAAACGGGTAAGCAACCAAATGTTCACATAATGTACTAACAGCATGAGTATAGAGTACTTGAACAGGTCATAAACATAACCATAAAATATCTCAATAGTGCTCTCCATAGTGAAGGATAAGGCAATTTCCCGGGGTATCGATCATGTCGATGTTCCAAGTTCGACAAAAATGTAGTCCCCATTTGGCAGTAATTTCTAAAATGCGAAATACCGAAAACCAATGCGGTCAATAGTGTGCGAAGGATATATATATATATGTATATATATATATATATACATCATTAAACAGACAAATGGTAAGAACCCTTTGGATGGTTTAATGAAAGCTGCTCCCGATGGAGCTCGCTTTGTCACAAAGCTCTGAAACGTATAACTTCGAAATTTATCGAACAGACTTACAGGATACTGATTCGAAACAGTGCTTAACACTGTTTCATCTCGTACGATCTGAAGTTTCTGTGAAACAGCGGATCGCGGTTCTGAGACAGTGCGAGGGCGAAATCGGTAAACTCCGTTGGGATTGACCACATGCGTTTGGGATGAGGATGAGTGAACGTGGCGACGACGCTGTGACAACAGTAATGGTAAATAATAATAATGATCTCATTGCTTCCATCGACTTGGCATAAAAATTTCGACAATATTCAGGAAGCAATGGAAGACTGTCACATAAAAATGGAGAAATAGGATGATCTTGAAGAAGTTAGATATCACAAAAGACGAGGCAAAAGGAAGAAGCTTACACCATTATTCAATGCCGCCAAAACAGAACGGGATGCTGAACCGATAGACAAAGAATGGCGTAACTCACAAAAAGGGTCGCACGAAACTCCGATAGATCCACAGCCTGGCACAAAATGGAATCAAACCGAGATAGAACCGGTAGTCAACGAATTCTGTGACACCGTTGACTACTATTAAGCATGACAGGCTTTTACATGCCGCACTGTTTCGAACTCCTGACTGCCTTGTAAGTCAGATTTTTCAATCAAAATCTCTATCCAGGGGTCCCAAACAAAAACCAGAAGTAGGGATCATGTCAACAGATGGTTAGAGACTGAGTGATATAGCTCACTGCCGCATACAGTGGAGCTCATACATCTAACCATTATTCTTGCAACCTTGGTGTATAAGAATGCTTTATCATTTCTCTGAATCTGCTTTTAACCTGCTGATCCGTCATCTGCTCTTTTATCCAAGTGGACCGCATAAAGATAGGAATGAAAGCCGTCATGTGGAGGTGCATGGTTTTTTATTATGAAACGCTGATAACTGGAAACGGTTTCAAATTCACCAAAACTAATATAAGCATGACAGGAATTATTTTCGATGATGACGAAGAGGAACAGACATGAAATATTCCCGGAGAATCACCATAGAAATACTCACGTGTCTTTTCACGCGCAAAGTGACCGAAAAGGATTTCTGCAGCATCGGATNGATCTGACGGCTTGCAGAACACGCGATCACCATTGCGCCGAGAACAAGCGACTTCATACAACAATCGAGGTTTTCTAGGTTCACCTGGCTTTATTTTTCCATTCTTCATTGAAACATCATGCTTGGTAGGCTTCACATTCTCTAAAAGATCAGCCTTTCAGACAGGAAAAAACAAACACTCAGGTCAGAAGATGGAAGAAAGCAAGGCAGGTGCTTTAGAACCCTAAAGCATACTAGAAAGATGAAAACTCACCTCGCTCACACGCCTTGACGACGGGACAAGTTTGCAGTGATAAAGATGGATTTTTAATCCTAACGGAGTCGAGAATTGCCCCGCACAATGTGGACAACGTACAGAATTCGGTGGTCGGTGATCAGAAGTTAGTGCACTTGGATTATTCGTCAGTTCTGGAGTCTAGCATTGGAAAGAAACAAATTTAAAAAAAAACAATACCGTCAGCAAACATTGTCAAACTAACAGTCCATCAACGCGGGAAACACGGAAGCTCCCAAGTACACAGACACTGTCGTGTATAGTCGAAGCGCCACAAACACCTGTCTAAACCCACGGAAAAATACAAAACCTCAAACACAGAGAGGAAATTCCTACGACTACAAAACAAACACAGACATACTGCACAACAGCTCACACAGATTTCAAACACGAACCGTGCCAATAACCGTGTGGAATTCACCCAGCAACCGATCGCCGAATAAGATCAAAATCAATTACAAGACGACAACAACAACAAGGAATATGCGCATAAAGCTCCTTGTTGCACTCCTCTGCATTGCTGTTACACGGAAAACTAAGAGGAAGAACAATAGGATGAAGAAGAAACAAGCGCTACATACGAAATCATCTGCAATCCTTCAGCTGTCACATCAAACCACAAAACAATAAAAACTAACCTCAGAATCACGTTCCATAGAAGTCGTCTCTTCAACAAGTGTCTCTAGGTCTTCAGCCGTCTTCTCTGACACTGAATCTAGTCTCAGTACCTGTTCCACTGTTTTATCAGTCAATGAGTCACTGACCTCCGACTCAGAGGCAGCAGCATCATCTCCGGAACGGACTGCAGATTCACACCTCGCTAGCGACCGTTTGCAGTGACGAAGGTGGACTTTTAATTCAACCGGCGTAGAGAACTCTGTCGCACAACGTGGGCAATGTCGAGGACTAAGAGATGAGTGCTGAGGAATCAATTCAAGTGAGCCGGTTATGAAACTGGTCGACGAATCAATGGTCTGTTCCAAAACTGAATCAGTCCTTAACACCCGTTTTGCTTCCGTGTCGGTCGAGTCACTGACCCGCGATTGGGAGACAAGATATTTTGCGGTAAAACGTTCGGAAGCTCTTCGCCTTATCGGGTGTGATAAGCTATCAGCACCCTCCAGCACGTCTTTTTCGTCGTGAACAATGGAACTTGACACATTAGACACGGCATTCGCAGGCGGAAGAGAAACCTGAAACGGAGAAATCAAACCGATTTGTGGAAACCGACATTTGTGGATTTATTTTAAAACACAGTTTTTTCATATACTTTCAGTCGAATGTATGCTGACCGCATAGGACCGAGCTGATAAAGCAAAAATCGAAAGACGACCAATGGGGTGTTTATACCCTTAAATACATTTGATATTATTGCCCTCCCGAGCTTTGGTTGTAGGAATTACGAAGGATGAAGTTTTGACAGTCCATCAGACAGATTACAGCTTTAGATACCAAAATTCTGCCGGCCATGCAACTGTTTCCAGCTTGGTGATCCTGTGTACATGATTTTCTGTGGAGTGATTCAGATTTTTAACTTCATGCAAAGAACTTGGGCAAACATTAAGAGTATAATTCATAAAGGGGGATTAGTAGCAGTCCATGAAGTCCATCAGTTGGAATGCTCATTTCCAATTTACGGTATAAGCGAACCAAACAACTGGCAAATGTGATTAACCATCAAGATGTGAAGTATGTCCTGCAAATAAATCCGGATGAACTTCACGCGGCTGTGGTGAACTTTCACGTGCGGTGGGTAGAGGTGAGAAGTAAAAGATTGTTTAATGCATGACCGATGAACAAACCCACACAGATTGAGTTGCACTCCTGATATATTCGACCTACTCTGTAAAGGAGAGCATGATACATGATCAGGATTTGCACATCAGCAGAATGAGTTTACACAACGAAATGTGATATATCGTCACCGTGATCCTGAAAGACAACCGATATATACCATACCAAATAGTAGTCGTCATTGATGCAGCATCCAGTGTCCGTGGGGACGATCAGTATTAGGTAAACGCATGGAGATGATTCATCAACATTCAAAGGAGCGAAAATATACAAGTGCAATATACTACTGATATCACGAGTCATTCCGATACCCATGGTGCAGGATGATTTTAGGCACATCAAAAAAGTTACAACAAAAATAATAAAATATACAAAACGATTGCTGATGAACACGGTTACGATTTATTGTCTCATAAGAAGAAATGGCAAAAGCCACAGACCTAACGATGTGTATTAATGAACCGAATGGTGAGAACATTTCAGTACGTAACGCGTTCCATAGGAGGAAATCGGAAAGGAGAACAATCAGAATGTGAGCTCGAAAATGGGGTTATAAGTTGTACACACTAATGAGAAGTGCAGAAAAATCAAATAGGAGAAATCGCAATGAGGTAGCTTTCGAAATCAGCTAGTCAAACCACAAACAAAATAACCGCGACTACACATGAAATCGAGCAGCTTCGATCAGAAAACAGAACAATCACACAACCGACCGGAAATCGCAAGCACCTGTGCCTTCTTTCCGTCACGCGAACGACCGAAGAAACGAAAGAATAATACGAGAAAAGGAAAAAACAGAGAAATTAACACAAGATTACGACTGTCTGCATTCAGTCAACCGACCAACCAATTTACGCATAGCCTCCGACGAACAATCCTCCAACATTATTCGTAAGAAGAAGCGACATACGCGTAGATCCACTACAACACGAATTAGGATAAAATCACACAGTTGGCGCAATTTACAAACCATATTATTATAACACAATGAAGTCAAACATAAGTCAAGGTCAAGTAATGACGGAAAACAGAAACACCGGAGAAGGGAAACTAAAGCAAACTAACCTCAGAACACGGGGTCACAGCAACCGCATCACGAACAGAAGTATCCACATCGGTTACCGATTCCTCCAACACACGATCAACCGTCTTCTCAATCAACGATTTATCGACCACCGATTCTGAAACAACTCTATCCCTGCTAAAAACATGTTCCGCTTCAGATTGAACGGGCGATTCAGAATTCTTCACAACCGCGTCCCGTTCACCCTCAGCATTGCGAGTCGAAGACTGTGAAACTGGGGACGACTGGAGATAAGTAAACACAAAACGTGCAAAATCAAATATTCCACTGGAATACGAAAATGAAAAAGGATCATGGGCAGAAGGAACTCAGAACTGACACAAACACAAACCAAAACAATTCGGCCAAGACAACAAACGTCGAAAGTAGGTGCACAAAAATATGCAATTATCATCCCAATAAACATTGAATTATTTCGTGAGCAAGAACAAAGCGACATCTGGCCAGACCAATAAACACATGACAAACACAGCAATTGCCCATTTCCCATCAGGAGACGTGAACCCCAGCAACAATCAACAAGACAGATCAAAAACTCACCTTCTGATCCAGTCCCAACGAAGGAACCAGTTTACAATATCTTAAATGAAGCTTCAAACCAACCGGAGTGGTAAACGATAAAGCACAATGTGGACACGGATTGGGACTGGTGGATTTACGAGGACGAAGCGCTTCACGTGAAATCAAAATCACGCTATCCGATGACTCGTCGTCTGCACCGGTCCACAGCGGAGTCTACAAGGGAAAGCAACAGTGATAAGCGCATCATTATATTACGCCACTACAAAACCATGAAATATAACCAGAAAATTTGGGTATTGAACATAGTTTTGAGGTGGCACCAGTCCAAAACCACTATCCGTAGATAATCAATTCACAAGTAAATGTACATTCTGAAAACCAGAAGGGCCTAGGTACGGTAGGGACATGTACGGTACATGTCCCTACATGTTCTACAAAAACAACAATCAACACGGTTGTTTACAAAATTGTCACAGTAGGGACGTGTTTTGCGTTTTGGCTGGTGATCCCTCTCTTGGACTTTGGGAAATGATTTTGTGCAATGAAGGGTTTCAAATAACATTTGCAGAGAGAACTTTGCTCGCCACTTTCCCGTGGTGGTGGTTTCCCGACAAAGAGAGAGAGAAAGGGCGAAAAGCCAACATCAGCGGTTGTAATCCGGTCGTGAACCACTGGCAGTTCACTTGTGGGAGTTGGCGGAAAACCGTGATTTCAATTGAAACATCAAGAGGCGTACGAACCACAATAACACACCAACCTGGTTGAGGTGTAATTCATTGAATTGATTGGACATTGAAGAGTATCGGGTACCGTGGCCATTTGACCCCGTCCAAACGGAGCATCCTCCAATGAACTGGATACTAACCGGCTATTTTTCGGCTCCGATTTTGGCCAGCTGAAAGCTCCAGTTGCTAATTCCTTAAAAAGTTCACTATCTTTGGTCTGGAAAACCAGACGGTATTTAGCCCATAGGTAAATCATGGATTAGTTGCTTCTTGATTCGTCGACACACTCTGAGCTGTGAAATGTGTAAAATATAAGCATTATACTAATGATGATGATAATATAAACTTAGCAAACGCATACCAGTACAAGTGAGACACGTAGACGACCGTCAACGAGTCTTTCTCTTGCTCTGCACAGCCACGACGACCAAAATTAAACAGATGATCAAACAATGAAGCGCGGTCTCATTCATGTAACATCACAATCACTCGAAGATGTGGGATTGGACAATTATCCCAGAGAACGAAAACATTAGGGTACCCCATGAAAATGATAAACACATAAAGAGAGGCTCCACAAAAGTCGAATCTTCTAATTCCACCCTATGAAATATCACTTTCTGGGAAAAGCAATGCAATAACAGTTCTCCAGCCACAGTCACGATGAGTTATGTTCACCGTGTGAACTCACGTAAATTAAAACAGTCGAAAAAGTTTAAACAAGCAGCGAAAAACCAATCGCACAATTTATTCATCTCCAACACATACCTACATTGTACACTGAAATCACACAGAGGTCATGCACAAGTTATGACGGAAAACAGAAACACCGGAGAAGGGAAACTAAAGCAAACTAACCTCAGAACACGGGGTCACAGCAACCGCATCACGAACAGAAGTATCCACATCGGTTACCGATTCCTCCAACACACGATCAACCGTCTTCTCAATCAACGATTTATCGACCACCGATTCTGAAACAACTCTATCCCTGCTAAAAACATGTTCCGCTTCAGATTGAACGGGCGATTCAGAATTCTTCACAACCGCGTCTCGTTCACCCTCAGCATTGCGAGTCGAAGACTGTGAAACTGGGGACGCCTGGGGACACAAAACGTGTAAAATCAATTACGAAAATGCAAGAGGAACACGAGCCGAAGGAACTCGGAACTCTCATAAAAGAGAAACAGAAAGTCTGATAGGCAGAAAGGGCGATTCATACCTGAAAAGGTAATTCCTCATATAGAAAATCGCCATGTATGTGATAGTGCCAAAATCTTCGTACATATTACAGAGGGGTACCTAATGTTCTCCGCAGCAGAAAAGTCACTTCATCTCACTGTGTAACCTACTCCTCGTGAAACTGACCAGTTTTAAAACAACAAGCACTGCTTCCTGTCCGGTTCCTTTTATTCAGAACGAAAGGACAATCCGATCACAAGCGAAAGTTTGATTGGATAGTTTCGTTTGAGGGCAAACAGAAGAAACCGCTCAATATATTTTAGTCACATGGTCGTTTGAGTCTACCGCTCCATTACCTTGTATGTGTACCATTGAATTACAGATCTCAGTAAGATTTCCCAAGAAAAATCCATTTATTTTTATATGCCCTCGTGAAATTTCCCATATGCACATCAAAAGAGGATGTGGCTTGTTTAATCAGACTTTCCCATGTGCTATACAAAAGGGAAATATATGAATAGCAGCTCCAATTTCAGACAAAAAAGTCCGTCTCATGTGGTTGCATTCGACCTCGGTAAAATTTGTTTGACTTGATAACAGTCGCTGAAATAAGTATCTGCTGTGTCTACAGATAGCCCACATTGTATCCCACTTCAGTTGTACCCGGACGGTTTTACCATATTTCAACATTTGGAAGTAAGTTTAAAAGATCATTTATTTCTGGATTGAATCTCAAGCAAGCGGTGACCTTAAGCTGTAGGATTTAGTGCATTTGTGTAAACCGACAATAATGAAATAATTCGCCTTTTATTTTCTGTTTCTAGTATAACCACTTTCAACCGAATATCCTTCCAAGTAAAAGAAGAACCGAAAATTGATTTCCGTTCAACAACCCCGAAGGATTGAGTGGCTACAAGTGGCTACCTCGCTGATCCGTATTACGCACATACTGATCAATTCCGATCAAAATCGGATATTAAATTGTTCTGTGCCCCTCCCCCATCCCACCACGTGCGATAGCAACACTATCTGGGGGAACCGTTGTTTTGAGCTCATCAGCAATACTATTGGAATGCTCACAAAAGGGGAGGCAGACCGCTAAGCGCTCACGTTTGTCTTGTTCACCTTGGTCATTGGCATACTTAGAAACATTGAAACTGTGAGCAGTACACTTAGTCACTGGATTAAAATAGCAGGTGACTTGAATGCTTTTCTGAATATTGCACTCAAAGTTTTAATGGGGTATGCAATAGTATTAAGGCCAATGCAAACGATTAGTAGAAATAACCACACTTCGGAAATCAATATGTTTGTGATTCATAACTAGTAACACGTCTTAGTATACTATTGATCAAATGCTCCAGAAGTCTCGTTTCCGTTTGGCCCATTACTTAATGATGGCCTTTTTTAGTTAGAACTTTTTCTATGAAAATATTTGTGTTCATCATATAAAGGACAGACACATCTATTGGATTTATATATCAGGACTGCGTGGTGACTAGTTTGGCAGTTGAATGTCGTACAACAGGTGCGTAATGTGAAAGAACTCATCTCCTGGCTAATACACGAACTCGTTGAATCCGTCTCCGTGGAGAAAGGGAAAGAGACGACTGTTTTGTGTCTTGAGGCAAGACGCCCGTTTATTTTCTGCATCTTAACCAACTTAGTCCTGACTTTTCATTCAACATATAAAAACTTTGTGTTGTGAATCCGTTCCTGCTTCTGTAAGTCATACCAGTAACATATCAAACCATTCGAAATGGTCAAATGGAACTCTTATTCCTCACTCTAGCCTATTCATCATTTCAAGCCAAGTGTTTTCATTGAACGTTAAAATATGTGCTGCATCTGAGTAGACGTCATTTTCGTCTAAGCGGATCAGACTTGCGGACTGGTGAATTAGTATTTCGATAGAAAGTTACCGTCCATAACCTAGTTTCGGACGTGTCAGATATCATTTTGAGTAGGAACCTCGTCCCATTTTCAAGCTGTACCAAGACAAATCAGTCAGAAAGTTGTTCACTACCGTTTTTGAGCAGCTCACTCTTGTTTAAATACATCGGCTATTTCAGCCAACGCATCGATAAGAATAAATCTGACTCTTCCCTAATGTCGACAACGTAAAATGAAGTGATGTTCTTTGGGTTACCAAAAAGAACATTGAAGCAACCGATAACAAAGTTATAATTCATCCGATATAGTACTGACTACGTAAAGGATGAACTTGTGAACTCTAATCATGTTGACAGTAGATTAAAGGGCAGTAATCGATGAAGTCAATGGAGCGGTCTTGCAAGCTTTTCTCACCTCTTAAGACCATTATTTGCAATACTCGGAGTCCCATTTAATTCTAGCCAATTTCTTTTGACAATCCAGGGTGACGCGTAGTAAAACGTTCAACTTTCTTATTAAGACAAGGACAGGAAGAAAGGTGGACTCGAAGCGCCTGCTGGTCCAGAACTATGGATGAATCGCACTGAGCTCTGAAGTACATACCAGTGTACTGGTATGTCACCCTCCCCCCCCCAAAAAAAAAAAATCCTCCCCAACTCTACTGTAGCCTGAAAAATGATGAAATCTAATAACACTCAACCGGATGTTTCATTTACCGGTTGTTATATTAAACAGATATTGGGAACGTACAGGTATGACCGGCGCGGCAAAATGCAACGTGATGACCATACAGTGCCCGTAAAACACACGAATGCGAAGTAATAAGGAATCGAGGGAAAACGATTTTTGGATAATCTTGGAATCCAAATTTGTCGGTCAAACCTCAATGAGACATCAATATGCATAGCTAGTACCCGCACGAAATATCGGTGCGATTAATCCTACACAATTAGCTATTCCAAGACCTAGACAGCTGGTAGAAGAATTACACAGACATTCTAGTACCAAAAGTAAAAAAATAAGAAAAAACAAGTATTATTGTACAGGACTCTACATCAATGTTAAACAGGCATATATGACAAACTCAACAATTGCCCATTTCCCATCAGGAGACGTGAACCCCAGCAACAATCAACAAGACAGATCAAAAACTCACCTTCTGATCCAGTCCCAACGAAGGAACCAGTTTACAATATCTTAAATGAAGCTTCAA
>UZAN01042814.1:23679-42515 GCA_900618425.1 Echinostoma caproni | reverse complement strand
CTACTCACCAAAAAGGAACAGGTCTCAAATAAACTACGTCAAATGCTTTGCACATGATACGTATATAACCGAACTTCTTTACCGTTTGTTTTGATTATTTTTATTTCATTCTGCGTGACGAACAATGTACATTTTTAACTGAACTGCAAGCATATATGCTTACACAAGTTACAAATACAATACAATACAACCAGTCATTCAGCATATGGTTAAAGCTAATCTACTGAGCCAGTTTTGGAATGAATTTCTTTTTACCTGTCAAAAGGAGTAAATATCTACACCGCCTAACTAGTTGGGAGGGATGTGATTATTGAGCGCACTGTTGTTGGTCTCCTGCATACGCCAATATGGACATTGTGAAATTTCTTGCACTGATAAGGGAGGCTTTTGCTAATTGTCACTCCAAAAATGCATTCGCGGAAGTGATGTTCTTCACATATGAAGGTTGGCATATCAGCTCGCTTGAGCTTGGTAGTGGAAAACGGTTGGACCTAAATAAATACTATTTTTTTCACATTTATGCAGTTTCTAGAGGGGTCGATTTCAATGTCAAGTTCGTTCTATTAATGCGCAACAGCTGGGATTTTAATTTAATAGGTACTTTTTCCTTGTATCAGAAACAGGGATTAGTTAGCTACCTTTTCACTGGTCGCCGGTGTTAAGGGTGTGCGGTGTATTAGAGGAAACTTGCGAAATCTGGTTGACAGTCAACTTGGTGGATTCCATGCTAAATCGACTGCCTGCAGTGCTCAAAAATGAAGAAGAGTAAATGAAACATGGATGAGATGAAAGTGCAATACCTGTATAAAGTCTATGAGTCATTTCAATAAATAAATTACAGTTACGTTTTCTACTGTGACTTTGTTATCTTACAACTGATGCACTTGCAAAAATCGTTGAAATCGCAAAATTGTACATTCTAATGGCATGTGGCTAATAGAAGCAGTGACATAAGTGGCTGCTATGTCAGATATGTTGCATCTGATGTGGGGCAATATCATATTCAATGCCGTGAATGAGACTGGAAGAACGAAGCATTAAGAGGAAAAAATGTAGTGAAAATCAGGATGATGCACGAGTTTGGTCACTACCTGTGGATGCCAATTTTTGCCAAGTGGTCGGTTTACGCAAAGGAAGCGGATGCATGATGCATTAAGCTCACAAATGTGGGTTGTGCTATAGCGTGTATAGGTAAGGTGGCCAGATGTTGAAACGAGACGTGAAGACCACGCATTTATCCCTGGTTAAACTTTCGTTTTGCCTTACACGCCTGTGTTCGCTGCATCAGGTGAACAGCACGGTGTAAAGATGCGCACGGATAAAAATAACCCTAATCCCTGATCTCCCTCGGGATAAATTTGGACGGACATGACGAGAAACAATCGTTTTGTATTCTCTCATTGGTCACAACCGTGTAACATATGGACAGTAAACGGCTACAGAACTAGGTCACAAGCATATAAGAGGAGTACTAGGAAAAAAGAAACCTGAAGGTCAGGTTTAGAGACAGCGTAGCTGTTTTTCGTGCACCCGACTGCTCTGAAACTCAGTGATCTAGAAAGCCGCTCTGCAGATTGCGATGGTGCAAAAGACCAGCAAAATACATCCAGAAAATTATCCAGTTACAGTGAGAACTGAACGGTTGGTCTGCGTTCTAGCAGGCCAAAGTTTGGTTAATCACCGCCATCACTCCTGCTCCTGCTGATTCTTATGGTTTGTAAACTCGATTAATCACTTTTACGGGAAGCGCGAACCAGAGTATGCATGTTTTTATTTACAGGAAACATCTCTCTCCCTCTTTAGAGTGTGGTGGAATTTTGCGTGCTTTACAGTAGTGAACACAAGACAGTTATTAAATAATTAGTACGTCTCATTCACAATGCTTATTATGCTTCGTTCCGTCGTTGATTGAGTCAAGGGTCCGGCCCATTACATATGGAGTTCCATCACGGGGAAATTAACGCTCCCCTCGAAGGAGTCTAACCAACCTGTAAAAAGGCAAAACATAAATCTGGATCTGTTGTGAATACGCAAGACAGTTGAAAGGGGTTGCAAGAATTGGTTGCGTAGCACTAAGCCAGCTAATTGATCCAACTCAATGAGTTCATACTATGAGTTGAACAAGGTCGCAACCCAGCTAACTGTTCGCGCACTACTCGAAAATAACATTTGAGGAGAGATTTATCACTCCCGATTGAATTGCACTCACCAAAGACGGTTTCGTTACAGCCGATACGGAGTTGATGAGACCGACTGATAGGACAAACAACAAAGTTCCGGGACACACCTACTGCACTGCTAATAATAGCTTAATCATTAGTTGTATATAAATTTCACTGAACGATTGTTTGTATAGATGCATAACGAACGGTAAAATTGACAAAACGTAATCGTATACATTTACTGAAGTGCACAATGAAGCGAACGAAAGCGTTTTCCGTTGCTTCGTCTGCTTTGGCTGTCAGACCACAGTTTATACAAATAGGGTACAAGAGAGGATCACTCACTCTCTCTCTCCCTGTAAATCTCTGATCACTCACTGTATTGTTAGTCCCGTCCTGCTTGTCAACAAATCTGGTCTGGATTTCAAGCCGAGAACAGGCCAAGTTAACTGTCTTTCGAACATTATCTCGTCCTTGGTGAGAGAAAACCTAATCACTGAAAGCAGCCGTAGTTTGTTACAGTCTGTTTAGCTAGACCAGTGTTTGCTACTACAGTTTGATGAAATGAATTTAACTGTTACTACACAAAATCGGAAATAGGCTTAAAGTTAACTTTGAAGTAATCAGAATCCAAGTAAAGATAATCGATCGATCAGCTCGGATCAACTGATACTGCGAATACTGTGAGTGCCAATACCTAAAGATTCCTGTGTAAAAGTTGATACTCCAACCAGGGTCAGAATAGATCTGAGAACAATCTGAAGTCCTGGGTAGAATGAACAGCATTCACCGGACATTCTGTGTTGGCTTTTGTTTTGGTCATAAATTCCGTAAGGTTTGGAGCAGAATAAATAAAACGTGAGAGGTGAAAACGAGTATATTTGTCGGTCTGATCAAAAGTCTCCGTTTCGAAATAAGTGTACACAAACACAGCCACACACAGACCAGAAATCCGCGAATGTTCTGTTTAGGCAGACTGGTTCATGCAAATGCATGAACAACGAGAACAGCAAACGAATTTGGCGGGAATAGGACGAAAAACCCGAAACGGGTATATAGAGAGGGAGATGAAAAGGTGCTCAGAGAACCCAGGAGGTTGTTGTCGTTGCCAGTGAAAATATGCCCATATTTGCGCTCACGCACGCACGCATGTGTGTGTGTGGGTGTGTGGGCAGAGGTGTGCGTGAGGGGTGGGGTGGAGGTGGCAGTGGGTGCGTGAGAGTATACTACGTAAATGTTTGAGCATCAGCTGGGATTTGATACGCGTCTGGTAACGAAGCCACCAGTTTTCGTGCCTCTGCTTCGTCGATTTCATTAGCCTCGTCTTCCTCTTCATCCTCGCCGGCAAAACCGTTCGCATCGGAGAAGGAACTGGAATTAGATAGTTGATGTTTCAGTTTACCAGCCAGAAATTCGGACATATTTGGGTGTGGCTGATGTCCGGACGGGTGTTTGGATTCAATCCAATCACGTACATACGACAGTTCTCCTCGCGGATCGTGATCACTTTGAGCCTCTTGAGGCGGGGAGAAAAAGGAACGATAACGCGACCGGATCGGCTTTTTCCGATTCAACTTGTATTCTGTATAGATCCAATTGGCCATTGATGGGGAAAAGTGCTTATCTAGCACATTTTTCAGCTGAGATTTACTAGTAATCATAGTGACTTTGTTCACAGTGGCCGGCGGAAGAAACGGTTTGATTGCTTGCCATGCAACTTTGAACACTGGCCCCGGAAGGATGCATATTGCTTGACCCAAACGTTCCGGGTAGTGATTGGACATGAGCTGAGCACAGTCATAACCGATGCGTGGATGACACGATTGTGCGGTCATACCTAAGGGAACGAACGAACAGAGGTGGAAGAAGAACGAGGAGAAAAACGATGAACTGGGTTTCAGGGAGGTAGCACGATTTTCTAAAGAGAATCGATCAATGAATATATAGCATCATTAGGTCAACCAATGGCCTGTATCCCAAAGTGTTAGAATGCACGCGCGCTCGAGAGAGAGAGAGAAAGTAAAAACGATTGCTCTTCCTGAACACATCAAACTCGTTAAACGCTTCCATTTAATGAAATCGTCTGTTTTTCACGTTCATGAGTAAAAAAATAACAGCAGAAAAGAGCAATGTGCGATAACTACAGTTTGACATCTGGCATGATGGAGTTCGAATATTTTAAGAGAAAATGATCCACGGTGACCTTTAAATTTTTCAATTTAAGTTGTCCGAATATCAATTTAAGATGTCATGTTGCCATGTGGATAGCACGATGGTCAGATTGCTCCATCTGTTCACAGTCTTGTTCTTTTTGTGATGTGACGCGCGGTCCATTTGTGTGATGATGGCACTCGTGCTGTACAGTCAAAGTTCAGTGGGCTTGCTAAAGACTCGTAGTCATAGACAGTGTGATTTCTCGCTTGGGTTAACTAGGCAAACACCAGGTCCCTTGTTGCAGCTGAACTGCCCGATCGGCCGCATGATTTCCGGGCCGACACAGGAGGAAGTTAAGTTCTGAGTCCGATGGTTCTTAAGTGTTGGTAGAGAATCACCACAGGAGAATTCGTTGTGGAACGATGAGCCATGTGGGAAATTAGGAATGGAAATAGTTCAAGCGATGATGACACTGGGTCAACGTTTGACTTGTCTAAGATACACACACTATTTTTATCAGCGGGTTCGGTAGACGGATAATCATAATAAAACTTTGAACTTGACTTAAGTTCGGATTACAATATCCTCTAAAATACGCTAACGCAAAGGTCATCTTGGAATTTTACCAACTGCTTTTTTCGCGTTGAAAGATCTTACTAAGTACGTCGGTGATAGAATTCCCCGGGAGAGTAAACATATTATGAAAAAATGCATATTTATTTTATAAAAGTTGTTCAATATATTTTCCATCATGCTGCTTGCATATCCAAATACGGGGACGATAGTTTTCTTCCGCCTTCAGAACAGTAGCAGTTGGAATATTTTTACACTACGCGACTATACTCTGGTTTGTTGTTAGTATGGCTTGCTTACGTACTGATCGTCTGTCGATCGACGATCCTTTGTCATTGAATGCTATACACGTAGGGAAAAAGGAAAATCTTTCACTGACAGTGAAGGGATTCAAGAACATTTGTGCAATAACGGTTACCAGAAACGGCGCTGATAAATAAATTAAAATCTACCGGAAGTGTACACGATCGGAAACGCAAGGGACATCCACGAACAAAGACGGATAAATGTGGTATATTCAACATGCTGCATTGTGTAAATCGAAATTCTCAGATGACCATGAGGCAAACTGCCCTGGAATGCAACATGTCACAGTATACGGTGTTCAAAGTATTGAAACAAAACAACTTTCATCCGATCAAAGAGATTCAGCTATAAGAACTTCGTGTCAGTGATCCTGAGCATTGACTAGAATTTTGCACAAGTGTTGTTGATTCCCTTCACCATCAGTGAAATATTTTCCCTGTTACTGTAGTACATAGCGATCAACGAAAAATTGATGTTGTGACATCTTAAAGTGAAAAAGGCGTAGAGCATCACTTGCATTACTACTTGGATATCAGTCCAGATTTGAAGCGAGAACTGAGAACCTCGACCATTAAACATATAGTTCAATTAGACCATCAACAAACAATTTGAATAGAACACGATGTAGCAGAGAAGATTTGCGTTCATTGATTAGCCTTCGTTTGCCAATTCATCCCATTCTCTATAACTGGGATAAAATACGGGTGGGCGAAGATATTACTAACAAGAAAAAATGATAATAATTAATTAAATAATTAACTAATTAATTAAAGAATGCAGATAGTGTCTACTGTTTCCGGTGTGTGTCCGGATTTGCCGAATATTGGAATGGGCGGGTGGAAACAGGATGGTTGAAGGAGAGTTATGGGAGACAAAATGCCCACACAGCTTGTTTTTGCGCACTCAATGGCGGNTGCCACTGCCTCCGCTGTGGCCAGGATGCGATGTTTAATCCGCTTAGATTGTTGCTCACAGACGGTTGTGTGTGTGTGGGGGGGGAGGGCAGAGAAAATCCATAGTCACGTTAACTAAATGATCTGACTCAACAAGGTGTGAACAGATTGTGCTTGCGTAATTGACTTTACCATCACAGTGTGCAACCAAGCCGGATGATGCTCACCAAACTCTCTCAGTCAAACGTCTGCCCGTGTGACCGAATTATGTTGTTCCACAGGAACAAGTGAAAGAGTAAACGCAGAAACAGGAACTTCATCTTTGAGCTGCAACCTTGGGGCCGGTCTGGATGCAAGTGTGACAAGCAATTTAGCTGCCGTATTCTATCAGAGTTACATAGCTTAGCGGAAGCAGATAAATCACTGAAAACAAGTCTTGTCCACTTTATCGTGTTCTATAAAATATATCATACAACTAAGATCAATCGGTCACGAATGTTGACCAGCCTCTATCACTGGATAAAGCTCTGCCGTCCTTTTTCGAACGTATCCGCATTCTTTCCAACACTCTGCACCCCAGGGGGCTATACTGCTCCTGGTTATTGTCAACCCGGTTCTGTTCTGGGAATTAAATTTAATTGTTAAACAGCAAACATATTCCCATTGTTGCTGTCCGTTTATCCAATCAATCGCTGAATCCACCTGTCCCGGGGGTATCGATTGATGTTCTGACGATCAAAATGCATCGGATTATTTCGCAAATACTGAAACAATAAAACCGTCTCAAACTGTTTTAACATTACTTGCATTTTTGATTTTATGTTCTAACTTAGGAAAGCAATAAAGCGAGCGAGCGAGAGCGAGCGCATTCGTGATCGATTGAGCAATCTATTTCGGACGGTATTATCGATCCGAACAGTGATTTGTTAGGAGAGTGAGGGGGGTGGCTATTTTAAGTCGCTTTACCTTACAAGAAAGTCCAGTTGTTCTGCAAGGGTTGAATTGGAAGTTTGCTTCACAATGGTGGCAAAGTTTTTTCTGTTTTAACCAATAAGATGAAATGATACACTGCACGTTAGCAATAGATGCATTTGTTGGGAGAAGAGCTTTCTTTTGATCTCCATCAATCACATCGGACACCTTCAGATACTTATTGATTTGAACTGAGTACCCTTCGGACTTCATCTTCACGCAGAATCCTCATTTCATCGATTGAACCCTACACATTCGGAAGCACCAGACTCGAGTGTCGCCCTTATTAGAGCTCATCCTTAAATATCAATTATCCCACATCACTACTCAAAAGTAACTGTAAGTTAAATGCGAACTTTCACATACATTTCGGCATCGTTTAATGAAGGCTATTTTTCAGTGTCTCAAGCGGAATCCTATAAATAGGCTGAAATAACAAGGTGAATTAATTGACAACACAGATTCTCAATTATATACTGCTGAGATTAGATCTGAGGGCGAGGGTGGTCTAGTAGTAATGTGACCAAATTATCACCCGGAGGACGTGTGTTCGAATCCCACCACTAGTACCGCTCAACATTCCCCATTGTGTGTGTAGCAGCCTGTAGAGTGACCGCCACCTCCTTCCTGAAAATTGTTTCTTTGTATATACAATAAAAGAATGTAAAAGTGAAAAAGAAGAAAGCTAAAGGAAAAAAACGTGGCTTCAAGCGGTCGTATTTGCAAATGTCCCTATGCTTCATATCCCTTGAATTAAATTAAGTACAGTAAAGACATTTTAGAGTATTACGTTTCGAATGGCCCGTTCGGTTTTTCACAGGCACCAGGCACTGTTGATAGTCTTTGGAGTGGGTTTCACCTTTTGGGAGATCGCTGAATACTGACCCGTGCACTTTGTCAATCATCACAAATATGTTCCATGACACATGAATACGATAAAGGTATTTTTTCTTTAAAACTGACTGTGATTTCTCCAAGCTATTTTGACCTTCATGAATGAGCAAAGAAACCTTTCTGTACGGCAACAGTTTAATGACAATAAGCTACGATTAGTCCAGATCAGCTTAAAACACCAGTCACTACTCACAATATTCTGTCAATTGCAAATGATAGCAGAGGAGGCTAAATTGGTCTTCATCGGCGGCGGGATATACGGGACAGACTTGATGAAAGTGGACATTTTGAAAACATTGGAAACTGCTCCATTCGAGGATAAATTAATCCATTTGGAATCAGAAGGCTACTGAGATTTTCATACCGTTAGAGTGATTGGAATTAGTTCGAGGATGGAAAATAGACAAATATGCCCGTAAATGAGTATTCTCACCCTAACTGGAAACACCTCATGGATGAACCTCTCCGTCACTGTCAAAGCCCGATGCCCAGAACAAAGTTTCACACACTATCGGTCGGATGGATGATTCGTATATTTAAATTTATTTCGCGGTTCACCGATTTATACCATAACAACTCCACACACGCCTGCTGCACCAAAGCGACATTTCAACTCCGTACATTTATACCTAGTGTGAGCGGAGGCTACATGCATCCACGACTTTATAACTGTCTCTGTATATTACTACCCCACGAAAAGCTAGCCGCGGTCACGTATGAAGTCCACGACTTTTTCTACAGAATCCTGTTAACACAGAGCGGACTGTGGTGAGTACAAGAGAAAAGAAGTATCTCCATGGACTGGCTGACTTAGCCGCGTATCGAGATTACCAACGGTACATGCTCAACCTCGAAAACAGAACACAAGAAATGGAGCATGGAAACCATAGTTGCGTTCAAACTGAAATACTGAAGTTGACTGTCTTGTGCCTAAGCTGGAAGATGTTGTGTCACACAAAAGGAAATAACTTCAAGGTCCTCGTATATTCATCTCAATGTTTGAATAAAAAATGCATTTGGAGATGAGAAATGAGAAAAGAACAAGACGCATATACATGTCCACGTTCCTAACTGCAATTGCAATATTTATCCTATGAATATCGTAGAGTTCCTTCAGCAGATATTTTGTGGAAGGAAGTTCAATCTCAGAATGTGATTCATTGTTTGTAGTGGACGTTATATCTGATAACAGAAAATACTGGGTGCCACCCCGATCATGCATACAAAGCAGAAAACGCATATCGTTCACTGGTCGAACGGGAAGTCGATAGGACCGGTAAACCTTGGCTGCAAACGAATTTGAAAAGAAGACATCATTTAAGGAATTGGAAAGGGAAATGATCATGTGGAAATTGTTTCCAACAGGAACTTCCGTCAAACCCTCCGGTGGAATGGAAGAAGACATTTTTAGGGTAAACCATGCATGAAAAATCTGACCAATGCCTGTCAAGCTCAAATTTATATTGTGGGTAAATTACAAAGCTGATGCTCATTGAATCCCACTGGATCTTTACACATTGGATTCATTCAGGTTCACTTCCATACACTATGCCGCGCCGTTCTTCTGTGTATGAATGTAGCAAGCGGTCGTTTATTTTCAATATTTGCACCACTCTATTCACTGATCAAACAGTTGCCCAATTTAAGCTGGGAAAGCAACGGCGATGCTAGTAAGCTCAGGAAAAAAGCAAACATCACTGTTGGGAAGGAGCGCACTGAACCCTGCAGACCTCTCATGCAACTGCGTCGCACTACAAGTGCTTTCGTGACACCCAAAGGCGAATCGATTCCGGATTGGATGACTAAGGCGAATCAGGCAGCTGTCGTCCGATCGATTAATCGGAGTGTCATGGACGCGATCAGATTGGTGCGTCAGCACATCGTTCTCATATGCCCAATTTACCACTTATGTTTGCTTATCTCACCATGATCAATAATACACTCTTTCCTTTCTCCAGGCGTGTTCTCCCTCCGTATTATTTTTGGAGGCTAGTCAAGGGTTCTCGTATCGATCATACGCCTAGGTTGAACATAACAATCACTTAAATTCGCATTCCAGCAATCGTGTTTGTCAGTAGCTCGAAAGCGAACGGAGTTTCGTCCATCAAACACGAACTGCTCTATTCACATTCACGAAAGATTCAATCACTCCCACTGCCTCGAGGAGACCGATGCGCGGGTCCGGGGGGGGGGGGGGGGNAACAGCCCGACAAGGTATGACGTGATACGCACTGAGAAAAGTGATTACATTTCAATCGTAACTGTCTACGCCACTCGGCAAGAATAGACATCGGTTGATAATCTCATCCTTCCTGTACAAACTATTTGGCCATGATCTCATTAGATGTGTGTTCCTCTTACTTCCTGCGTGACATGATTGACAACGACGGCGCATTCTCAGAATGGAAGACAGGTAATATGTAGAGATCCAAAGCACAGGGAGCATAACTGTATAATCAAGAAAGCAAAGTCATTTCTATAACCTTCCTCACCGCCCGTCGAGAAAAGCAAAGAAATGAGTGTCCATAACGGTTGATTATCGAAAATCAAGATCAGTTGAATAAACAGTTTCAAATAGACTGCACTCATGTGTCCCAGGAGGAATTGGCAGGCAATCAGAGGCTATCAGAAGAAAATCGATTAGAGTTTAAATAAAGCTTTGCCATCATGGAATGACTTGAAAAAAGCTGGAAGGATGTTTTAACCAGGTAATCAGGCCACATCAATAGGAGCAATAAACCGAAATGTTCCGACGCACAACCGCCATTGGAAACCAACTCCGTTACCTGTGTGCCATTGGCACACTCTAAGAACGGAACTGCAACCAATTCAATATGGAACTACGAACAGTGATCGGGATTCGAACCAGTGACCCCTGAGCAGTTTGTCACTTCGACCAACCAACAGTCCAAAGAGAGAAAGGAGCTACTACTTTCGCTCTAATGTGATAATTTATCTAAGTGAAACGAATTAAGATGAAATTTTTTAGACCGGCCGACGAAATGCTACCCAAAGCGTTCAGGTTTTATTTCTCTTGATCACGCAAGGAAAACATTTCGAGTTTTGACAGTATGCTGATTGAGTTCAGGATATATCAATTATCTCACATCTTGGCAAGTTCAGTCATGTATCCAAAAGGAAGTTTCTTCCCTAACTATTTCCCACAAGTGTAAATTTTTCGACTGAACCCGTCCATCGGGTATACAATCATTTTCACGCACGAATGCACACACACAGACACACACGAGGTGCTGCACCGGCGAATGAATCACGCTCATATTTTCCGTGTTAAATTACACCAAGGGCGGATAACGGAGTGAAATCAGCTGGTATGACTCGCTGCAATTGTTTGACCGTTACCGCCCACGGACAGCACACAAAGTTAGTTCTTTTTAATCTGCGTCACCAATGTGTGTGTGCGTGCAAGGCACTCACGTGATCATCACACGATTGGCCGGTTTTCACCGGTCCATCACCCGGTAAACCAATCCGCCCACGAGCGCGATCGCCTGCACAGATGCATGGCGGACGAGCGCGCATCAGAATAATAAAAGACACCCATCATTGTTTTTGTGCACAAAGCACCAACTAACGATGCTATGGTCAGTGCTGTTTCTCCTGGTACTCGCTATCGCACACACGGCGGGAGTTCCGTCGACATGGACAGGTTTACCAGAGCGTTGTAAACTATTGAAGACCAGTATACAAGTTCATGGGGACGAAAATGACGGGACAAGGACTCGAACTCGACTACGACGTCGAGCCACCACGGAGACCAAAATGGAAATGCAAGAAGAGGACAACGGATTCGAGATCCGAGTTCGTCGAGCAGTGGATGGGATTATGGTCAGTGGCTGGTACGAACCGGGACGGGAGTATATTGTGACTTTGACTAACCGATTACAAATGATCGGTTTTCGTGATGCGATTTTGTGGATGGAACCGGGGACGGATGAGGCCGAGATGAAAATGGGTATGATGCCTGGGATGCAAAAGTCAGTCACAGTTAGTCCGGAAGTAAGTGAACCACACACACACACACACACACACGTGTGTGTCGGTCTTTTTGTCTACATGAGATAGATTACTCAAGTAAAACTAGTTGCCGGCCCTTGGTGAATATCTCTCGAGAGAGAGAGATAGAGAGCGCGCGCGAGAGAGAGAAATCACTTTGTTGATAAACTTCATCCGATCGACTGTATCATATCACAGCGCAATCAGTTGCTCCATCCGGAAATAGAAAACACTTAAAATTTATCCGATTTAAAGGTCTGTACAATCAAGGAACAGCCGTACTCGATTCGTGTTTTACATTCAATAAACCAAACTGAAAAAATAGTCGACCAAAGATTAGTTGAAAGTGAGGACAATAAACTGATTGAATATGGAAGGAGTCTATCTCACGTGATGTTTAATCATTTGCGAAACCAAATTGGGGGATTTTCTATTTTTATACTGTGTTACCCCATGCGATCAGTTACCCTGTGGGCAAAGACAGTAGTTAGCCTACCGGTTNGGATCACGCCACGAGCCACACTGAGTAGATGCGAGCACGGCGCACTATGACCAAGTTATGTGTGTGTGTGTGTGTGTGTGTGTGTGTGTGTGTGTGCATTACACGCTTCTTTCAGTCAGCTCACGTCCAAATAGACACCGACAAGTGATGCTCATGTTCCATATGGATGATGCGTTGTGAACAAAGCGCATGCAACACACACAGAGTTGACAGCCGTTGCGCATTATTGCTCCAAAAGCAAACAAAAATCACCAGGGTTGCCCATGAACCCATGCAAGAATGCGTGTGAATCTATATAATTGGCTAACGAATACACGACAAGCGGTCATGATGCAACTGCTTTGCATGTAGAATTTATTTTCAATTCTTTTGTTTGTTTTCTACAATTAGGACAGTTTTCTTTTGATTTAGAAGCTTGTCGGTAGTAAAATTCCACGTTTATTTTGTGTCTGGCTCTACCTCGTGTCATTTAATCTATACACGATGACCTTGGGGGAACGGAAGAACAAAGCCCCAAAAAGATTGTCTCGAACTGTCGCCATGGTTACACTTGTTCTTTTCTTGTTTTCCTTCTTGATTTTGGTTTCACGAGGAGAACAGAACATGGTTTTGATCGTTTTTCCCAATTCCATATTGAAGTTGCACAATACATGTGAAACATTGTGTGAAATACTTTCCCCCCAGACAGTGCCCTTTTCTGTCCGATTCGTTGGGGTTGGGAAGTACGAACTATGTTCTGCTTGTCATGCCCCCTTCAGACAAGAGAAACATTGACTCAATCCGTATGCAAACGATTCGGTCGAGGCCTAAAAGGATTCAAATTCCATAAAGTGTGGATCAAGCCGCGTCTGGCATTTCATTTGACAGTCTATCGATTTTTCTGTCTATGTCTGTCTGTCAGTCTGTTTGTCAAATTAGCACCATTTGAAAACTACTTCACGTCGAATTAGCCTGGAGAGTTAGGAGAGCTTTGTTTTAAAGTTTCGTCCAGTTTTGCTCATGTCGTTATCTGTAATGATCGCACTAAGTTCCGTTTTGTCTAATCATTTCTGAGTATGGAAGATGGAAAAGTTGGAAATTACAGTACCTCTCTTACAGAGGAAATACAAGTAGTATCTCAAACATAACTCAGCATATTATTGTAACATCTGTGCAGAACAGGAATGTATTATTTTTTGAGTATCAATTAACAATCGTTTCCGGATGCTTCGGTCGGAAAAACCACATCGGTCAACGATTTTGGGTGTCCTTCATATGCAATGCTTGCTAGTAAAAACAAGCCATTGCTTCATGACTACTTCTGGGAATTAAACTTGGCCTAAAAACTCACAACTGAGGGAAAAAGACGAAAAATGGCTACCGACAACCTGGAAGAAAACAAAAAAATGAGTAAGAGTTTTTGAAAAATCTTTTGATAAGTTTTGTTCACCAAGTCGCGACTAAACTAACTCGATTCATATAGCATATGTCTTTCTTAAACAGGTTCGCAACTTGACTAACCGTTGCAACAGTTATCCGCAACGATTAGGTCAATGGATTCCCATGACCGGGGGATATTTATCAATGCAAATACGTCCCGGTTGTCGCGGTGCCACGGTTGAACGACAGGGTCAAATACGATCCTGGGTCACGCACCTGGTACTCCGTTGGCGAGCTCCCAAAGAATTCACTCTACCGGACGAGTGTGGAGGGACGACAGCGAAAGATTTGGGCTGTGTGACAATTCACGGTGCCGTACGTGTCCGCGGTGGTTATAACAGCCTCTATGGAAACGCAGGTACGTGCGCGATTGTCAATCCTCTTCCCACTCGGAATTCAATAAGACCTAATTCTTTTTCAAACAATCACATATACAAACAAACAAGAACGAGTTTCACACATGCAGACAGCGTTTACTTCTGTGGCTGTTCTGTAATCATGTCTGTATGTATCTGAATCTATCAGTTTTGGGGTTTACCAATGGCTTCAGTAGTCGATGGGGTTGAAGACACTCCTCGTGTGGTCTTTCAGATAGGAATTTTCGTGCTTGCGCATGTGCCTGTAGTCAACACCACAAAATGAAATAATACACGCAGATTCCTTCTAGTAGCAGAAATGATTTCTGGTTTTAAATTGCTTTGTCATCCGAAGCCATATGCACAAATAGAGTATTGGGAACCCTGTACAAATGTTTCACCAAGTTAGGTGATGAATAGGGTTACTTAATGCACAGTTTCTATCAAGGATCTTTTTTGTGGAGGTTCGGTCCTCTCGTGAAGAGTCCTAACCGGCACGTTTAATCTGCAGAGATCGATTTCATGTTGATATTATGTGACAAAGCATTAATGTGTTCATGTGTTCATGTCTGTGAAAATTTTTCTCCCCGGTTGATTATGTACATTGTGACGGTTAGCGTGTATGCTTTTTAACTGAAATGTGAGCTCCAGTGCTTGCAAAAGTTATACACAATACAATACAAAATACGATACAATGTAAAAATGTGCTATCTCAATATGAAGTAATGGTAACCAAAGTCCAACCGTAGGTAGGGTTGAATGAACACTGCATCCTCTAAATTGACGCCCAACTAAACTCTGGAGGCTTCCCGGGGAAACAAAGAACACATGTCCGGGAGACTGACCAGGACACAGATACGGATGGATGTGTACCACTCCCCGGAATACAAATCTGTACAGTTCTTCTAACGTTCTCGTTGCATGAAAACACCCTTGGTCGACTTATTCTCAATCAGAGAGAACGCACGAGTCACCGAACTGTGAAAAGTTTGATTGTGACTTGTCAGAATCGATTTACCGGGCACATGTATAGGAACTACAGATTGAACGTGACAAAAAGGGATTATAGTCAATATTCGTGATGTCAGTGGGACCATCCCTCACGCGGTGGTCTGATGAGAGTGAGGTGTCATCCGTGACAGGATTTAATGCGATCTCACTGCACAGTGCTTCAATGGTAAAATACTTTGACTAGTAACTTTCTCCCCAGTTTGTGTCAAGTGTGCAAATTAGTTGGCTAATGAATTCAGTTCTAAGCATCATTTCGGAGACTGATTGAGTTTTCACAAACTACATTTTTTCTTCTACATATATCCTCGAATGTGGATGAAACGGATGAAACGCGATGAAAGATAATAACTAGGTTCTTCAGACGTGAATTAATTCATTTTCAGAGTTATTTTTCTTCCCTACCTCAAATAGTCGGATTGTGTTGTTGGTAAGATGCGACTGTCAGCAACTTCAAGGTTTATGTATAAACCTTCCTCACGAGAAGTTTCTAGTAAATTTACAGTACCGGACTTCGTGAATCCATGGACGCATCGATCATTTCCCTGAACTTCATTTTTAATCAGCCGATCTAGGAGTGAAGTGTTCAAACATTTGGAAACGTGTAGTGTTGAAAACAAATAGTGCCCTCAGGTGATTTATCGCTCAGAAATCAATATCGAAAGAAATTATCACATCAAAACCATTTTATACTGTTTTCTGCTAATGTTCAAGCAATGGAAAATGCGTTTAGAGATTCCTATTGTCCGAAATTTGTTTTCTTGTCAGTGTTGCACATTCTTATGAAGATCAATGCATCTCTACAGTAGCAAATTCACCAAAATGACGGCTATGAGAGTTCGGGAATAAAGACAACACATTGGGGTTTCAGCTGTACAGTTATGACCATTCCAAATTCTATTTGCAGCTTATTTATAGAATAGAAAGATTCTAAATCCAACTCAAAAGTGTTCATGTAAATACGGCTTTCCCCTCTTCTATTTGCCCCGTAGGTGGACTAATGAAGACCCTGTGTCCCGATACATCCCGTCCGCCTAGTCCAGTACTGCCGGCCTACATGGTCGCATCACCTATGGAATCTGGGCGAAAGTCAACGGAACACAAGGCTAACAAACTGAAATCCAATTATCACTCAGCACCAATGCACAAAATCTCACCCAAAAGCACCATGAACATGGACATTATGCAACCGCAGGACTGTTGTGCATGTGGAACGGCCACATACAATCTGACGTTTCAGGGATTGTGGACTAGAGAAACGCATCCTCGTGATTGGCCCGTGCACAATCCAGGCCTATTGCATTGGACCAATCTGATTGGAGCTAGTCACATGCCAAGCTACCGAATTTATCAGTTCGGTGAGCCTGCCAGTGCCGGGGTTTCCGCGGTCTGCGCTTACGGCGATACGACAGTGCTCAAGCAGTCCTTAACCATGGCCGCGGCAACCGCAGGCAGTTCTGGGTCAGTGAGTAGTGTGCCCACGGGGACACAACGAGGCGCGATCGGTATCGGTCCGTTGCACAGTTTGATCTCCACTCCCGGAATGTGGAGTGAGGCCACGCTGAATGAGTCCCGTTCGACCCTCGTGGGTGTGAATCGCACGCATCCACTAATCTCGTTTCTCACCATGCTAGGACCAAGTCCAAACTGGTGCGCCGGTGTGGCCAGCCAGTCAGTGTGTCAGGCTGATTGTACATGGGTGAAACATTTGGAGATTGATCTGTTCCCGTGGGATGCCGGAGTTCGACACGGAGACACATACGTGCCGAAAAATGCGGATCGTAAGGTAAGTTTTATATTGATCCGGTAGCGTCGGTGGTCAGTGTCACAATTCTCTTGGACAGAACGAACGCATTTAGCTGCAGGACATCTTCAGTGAGCGAGAAAGCTGATGCGAAAACTTTCTAGATTAGATTTTGCGTCAAACCATTTGCAATCAAGAGGGGCCTAAAAAATAATCGTCAAAATTACTGAGTTTATTTTGCATTCATTGTGGCCCTGAGTTTGGCTCATCGAAGCCATCACACCTCTAACCAGAATGAGGGACCCGATAACAATAAATCCATAGCTACTGTTTCGGTCAATTCGAACGGGATCTAGACAGGAACAAATTCTTTTAACGTGAAACGAATCATTCATCAATGACACAGAGTTTGATTTCCAAGGCTTCTTGTGGGAATTAGAGAAACCAGCAGAGCTCTTCAGATCTAGGTCTTATTGTCCAAGTGGGTTCTGCTTTTCGCATTCGCCATGCATGCACCGTAATATTGCTACCAAGAATTTCATTGAAAAGGATTATTAACCTGTTCAAAACAGGGCATTGGTGTTCAAGTGGTTTAAGTCGCTGTTACTGATGCGTTATGGGTTCCATGGTCGGAGATTCAAAACTCATCACCACCACCAAAATTTGTGCTAAGCTGTCTCACTGTGGTAGTGTGGCCTTTTGTATTTCGCCATTCCGAGTCCCACGGCTTACATTTCTGGGTCCAATTAGTGAACTGTTGGTCCTGGTGACTACAGGGATTGGCCCGCTTCACATAACACTGTGTAATAAAAAAATGGTTCATCGTCCAAACTCCAGTGAATTGTTTATTTCTGAGTGTTAGTTGAATGGGGAAATTGCAGTGTTTGGTCCCGGTTGGAGTACAAGAAAAGTATCAGCAGACATCACATTGATGCAGGGTAGAACTGCAAATAAACATGAGATCGGAGACTGTTAGAAGTCAGCAAGGTAAATGTTAAGATGTTTGATATATGTCAAACTTTTCAGAGCTTTTCAGAAGCAGGGAGTTTTTCTGTTCGACTCTATTATCCGTAGAACCCTATCAGCGCGGAAAATGATAACGGTCTTGCGTTCAACAACTGTGCAGTAACAGATATAACTTCCATTAAAGGAATTCGTTGTGTATAGTAGAGCAAATGAATCGTGAACCGAAAAGTTGGGAAGCACTGGACAGGTGTTACGACCTGGTTGGGTCTCGTCAGCACAGCGGGTGAATCCATCGACCTAACTGGGGATTGAACACGAGACCTTACAGAAGGAATGCAAGCACACTGTCCACTCAGAAAATCAACAAGTGTAAAATCCCCTGTTTCCATGTTTCTCATTGAACAGCTTGGATGGGGTTTAGAACGGTTTGTCTTGTTTTGGTTAATGAGGGCTACAGTCGGTTTTAGACAGGGTACGTGAAACCCGAGTTTATAGCACACATGTATCCTTTTGGGTGGCCAATCCCAATTTCAGAGATTTGGTTACCGATTCATCTCAATGAGCGATTTACTCATTTCATAAGTGGCCTCACTGGTTCCTACAAAATGATATAATAGAAAGTAATTCCCCTCTCCCCTGTAATGCATAGGGTGTTCCCTTTCGATGATCCCAACGACCAGTTCCTAATGAATCTCACAACCGAAAATGAGTTTTTGTTTTCAAAATGAAATGATTTGGGTGCGTCGTGGTATCCGCTTGGCACTGAATAAAAACTAACAGCAATACGTTTTGGATGGTCCAATATATGTTCGTCCCCCCCCCACCAGAATGGGCTGTCGTGCCAGTGAAACTCAAGTGGATTGCGGTAGTCAT
>UZAN01042813.1:4075-28960 GCA_900618425.1 Echinostoma caproni | reverse complement strand
AATACCAAACTATACTGCTGAACATTTGTCAGTAGGCAAAGACAATTCACTATAATACTTTGACGATGTTGGCCGAGAACGTTTAATCCAATTAATATTAACTCAAATCGAATTTTACATAATTAAAAAGGAGAAAAGCACTCAGATAAATATTTTGATTCGGTCCAAAATCTAACGCTGANACCTACGTTTTCCTCAAAAGTGACGGCAAATACAGGAAACCTGACAAACGGGATTTAAACACAGCTGGTGTCGATAGTGATCAATGGGAGTAAAGTGGATGCTTGCAGTACACATCAGAAATCATAAATTATGACATGAGATAAACTGATTTTAACTTTTCAACTTTTATAATTAAAATTCCTGTTTTAACGGTGAATATCTAAACAGAGTTTTCGGTCATGCCCGGTGGGTAAAGATTTTGGTTTACTTGGCCTGCACGAATGTTTTCCCTGGAACGTGCAAATGAAGTCACTTGCATTCGAAATGCACATCATCTGCTTCATGTTGCTATCCCGTGAATCAGCGAAAATTTTTTTATTTATCTATGAGAAGCTGTACGGTTTTCATATTGCTTATGGTAAACTGCCTAATGTAGATTTTCCGGCCGTTTACACATACCGGACAACACGGATTACGTACATCCAGAGCAGTCATACCTAAACCAACAAACATTGGAAATTACAAGTGCATGTCACGTGATCACCAGTCCATTTTATCGCTTTATCACACTGTTTGCAATTATTCTTAAGTCGTTTGGAATGGGTATATGACTGAAAGTTGGTGGATTTCAGATGATATGATCTGCAATACACAGCGTCACATCCCGTTTTATCTGATTCCCTATTTAATGCCATATCAATAAAATTCTCTGTTCAGACACGTCAGTAGGCCCACAGATCCCCCAGCTCACATGATGTCATCTTTTGGTCACTAAGGTCTACAAGAGGTGCATCTACAAGTAACTTGGGAAGTATGCCCGTAGTCAAAGGAGAACCTTTGGCCAGGACATTTTCTTTATATGAAGCGCATTAAATAGTGACGCGCGCGCGCGCACACACATTCATATACATAGATAAGATATAGATAATAATATAACATATTTATAATATAATACGCCAGAGAATTTCTCGAGGCCTGGCACTCTTCAATAAACTCAATAAACAGGCACATCGAACTGGGTCACGTGTACACGCCAATGCAACTGAAGGACCAAATGACGCAACAAAGGTCACGCCGTGACCTGAGAAAGGACGGAAACCGCAATCGGGACGAAAGGACAACTTCCTCCCCTCCCACCCCCACCCGCTCGCAACAGTTCAACGGCGGACCGAGTCGACCACAGTGAGAACAGGAGACGAAAAAAGCCGGTGGAGAAGAACGCATATATAAACGAACGGGTACAGGCAGAACACCGCCAATTCACAAACATTGATGATGTCACCTCAGCTGGTGATGAAACGTTTGCAAACAAATTGCCAAGCTCGACGAACAGGCGAAATAGAATAATACGAACGCATTTAATTGCCTCAATACAACTCAGTTTACCCACGTGATAAGGGCATACAAGTTTGACCAGCTGGCTTTCACCGAGTTACCTAGGCGATCGATATCTTCTCTCAGTCAGTAAAGCAGATAGGCAATGGCCAATATGAAACAAGCTATACAAACTGACCCCATTGGTAGTCCACTCGTGTCAATTTATGGCTGCTGGACCTGTATTTCGAACATCTGTTCATGGGATGAAAACACAACGGCTCGAATACCGGCACATTCTTACTTCTCTCACACTGTGGACCATTTGGAATTTCACATATACATCCACCATAACCAAGAGGGAACACCCACATAGCTCTGTTCTCCAATGTACTGGTTCACGTTCCGAATATTTTTTAGAATAAGGTTTCCATAGCAATGACGCGCAAAATTGAAGCGTTTTTTTCAGTTATTTTTATCACTTTCTTCCCTCGACCGCCATCCAATAAGGGACTGTATTATACTTACTCATTTCTCACGGTAGAGGAGCACTAACTGTGAAATATACGTGACACAAAAAACTATTCAGTCGAACTGACAAGCGTTCGGATAACACGGAACTACATTAAAACGTGTGAATGAGATAGATGTTCCCCAACCCACCTCTTTGTGTCATACCTTCTCGACCAGCGATATGAGCAATACTTGTAGCTATGAAAGAAAACGTGTTACTCAATTTCATTGAGCTGCTTGTCTGTTTGTCTTGTTATCAATTCCCTAATTGTCATCCAAAGATGATGTTCTGAGTCCACCGGCGTTGACAGTAAGCCCAGTGCTTTTGAAGGATCATTACAGTTTGCCGCCATCAACTTACCGGTGATTGCTTTATACGATTTTTGGACACCTTGATATAGCAATCGAGTGTAACATTACTAGTTTATTCCCTTACTCACACACTAAAAAGGGACGAGTGCATTAGTACTCAGTTGAAATGACAGCTTGAAATATTGGCCTTTCCAGACTAAATAGTCAAGTAAGATGGAGAATGGATGCTTCCCCAATGAGATTAGAGAAATCCTCGCATTCGATTCGCATTTTTTAGGTTATTAACTGCATCAGTCATCACTTCAACTGGTACTACACTGGGTACGAGACGAGGAAGTTAAAACTCAATTCAAGCATCGGATTTTTATCAACTGCTTAACCTCTGAAAGTATAGGGCAATTAGGATTCGCCATACGGCACCACCTGGAATCATAAATATCTCTAAATTATCAAACGATTTCATTTATTCGCTTTTAAATCACAGTAACTTGTGAGTAGTGGTGTGGGACAAATGATATTGATTCGAACGGACTATCCTTCGGACTTCAGTATCACTCACAGTTCTCTATTCATCGATTCAACGATATACTCGGAAGCATTCGACTGGAGTTTCACTCTTATTAAGACTAATCAGTAGTGCCTGTGTCTCCCTTCGTTGCTATAGGGCCAAATTAACTAACTGACTATCTCGGAAGACGAAATCTGAACAAGAATGAATCGACATTTCGGTTTAGCTGTGGTATGAGCTGGTTGGCACAGTGGTAACGCCCATGCGATGCATCCGGAGTTCAAATCCCGGACGGGACGGTGGATATGTACTACTCGTAACCTCCAATAGGAGCAAAACTCGAGTCTAATGCTTCCGAGTTCATGGTTGAATCGATGAGCTGAGGATTATGCGTGAATTTGATGTCCGAAGGTTAGCCTGTTCAACTAAAAAGTCTCATCCGAATAATAATGCGCTCTATGTAGCTCCTTGTTTCAATCTCTTCCATTCTGATGTTTGTAGTGTACCGTGATGGATTTGTTGTTTAAAAAAAAACAAAAAAATTAGATGGTGAATGTTTGGATTAGCCCGCTCGGTTTTTTCACAGGCAGCAGGTACTATTGATGGTGTTCGATGTGGGTTTCATTCCTTGGGAGATCGTTAATTCCCCACTGTTTGTATGCATTTTAATGCGATGGAAATGTTAGTGATAACCAACAAAGAGCACTGGACAGCTGTTTCGTCCTGTTTGGGACTCGTCAGCAGTGCGTACTTTGTTTTACCACTTTTCACAACAAAATGTTTATGTCCCAGTGAACCATTGCTTTCAACTTGCACCGTAGGATAATATATCTGACGCTTTTGTCTCTCCGAATCTCTGTTGCTCGGAACAGGAGAGTTCTGACGGTGGACTGACTATACCATTCAACAATTTGCCGCACGGGATCAGACTTGATAACTGATATGCAAAATGAAGAAAGAAATTCGCATACAGGGGAACGTTGCAAACTACTAAACTGTTCCGTGACCCAAGAGTTTAATGCAATAATTATCTGGGGGATCCAAAAGGTTCTTTCTCTAAAACTTGGCGTTACGTTCAAGGTGTCGGTAGCCGTGCAATCTAGCCCGTTCCTCCCGTTGCCTTATCGTTCTGTGGTTCCGTCCCTATCGCCTACGCCCTACCTTACAAGTTGTTGTTTAACAGTCTTTATTGCAATTACTATCAAGCAGTTTTGAGCAAAAATGACGCTAAAAAACAGTAGCGGCCTTTCGGTTTAGATTTTTCGGCTATGATAGCTATAATTCATCACATACACAATAATCTCACCAGGAAGTACGTTTTAGAAATAAAACATAGGTCGAAACAGTGTGCAGCATTAAAAATTATGTATCTGCTATTTCACTTGTGACTAGCGATTTGAGTGGTTGAACATATGGCATACTTCACTTTTGTCCGTTGGAAAGCATTCCATTTCATCATTCGAAAATTATTGGAAAGAGGCAACTGAACTCACTTGGCGGAATGTGCTCAGTTTGTTCAGAAATAAACGGGATCCAAAACGTTTGTAAGTATTGTAAAGCTTTTCCGACGTTGCTGGATCTCTGCAGTGGTTCAAATACATCGAAACCCATTGAGGATCGAACCCGGGAGCGCGTGCTTAAACTACATGTATAATGATCGGGCTGTTTAACTTGATATGTACATAGTAAACTTTGGGTCAGATGGGAATGCAATGCAGATCACATCTGACTACTGTGTGAAAGGGAGAGAGAGAGTAATGTAAGAGAATGGAGCTCGTGGTAAACATAAAACATGTGCCAAGCGCATAAAATTAAACGGGGTACGTGACTATCAGTCCAGTGATGGGAGCCTTTTTTACGATGAAGAGTGACTAGCCACAATCTAAGACATTCACTCCGGACCATAATGGGATTTTCCGAGGCTATCCAGTTTGATGCTTAGATCGCGATTCACAAAACGGTCTGTTGATCTGTGAAATGACACATCAAGACTAATCAGACATGCATGCAAGCAAACCAGATGATGTTTTCATCATGGCACTAAAACGAGTATATAACACAACGTGCATTTGTATGCAATGGTTCTCACTTGAGCGTAGTCCCCGAAATCGGTCACCCATTCCGCGGGAGAGAAAGGAGAGAACTTCATGTCCTGATCCGAAATGGTTTCATCAACAAAAATCCGTCAGACCGAACACCCTCCCATCATATCAGGTAGTTTACTAAAAGGTCAATAAAATAGGCATTTCGTCCTATTTTGAGGACCGCTCGTTGACCCTTTGGTTGTAACCGAACCCTGAAAGACACGTTTTCATGAACGATCGCTTGATCATCATCCTGAAGAGTGGAAACCAATACTTAAATTGGTGATGACAACTCTCCAACCTTCTTGTAATTTCTTTCTCGAATAAACTAACTAAACCAGGTCTTCCAACGCGAGCGGTTCCGGTCAATGTTTAATAAGTCTGGATGCGCTGGGTGTGGTACTGTACCCGGTGCTCCGGTGTACCACACCGTGATGTTCTAATCCATGAGGAAGACAGTCTTGAACCTTTGCGACCATTCTACCACTAATCGAGCAGTCGGTCGTTCAATTCCCATTTGTTTTATCGATTTCACTCTCCGATTGATCCGTGTCTATGATTGTTCTTCAGGCCGTTTACACATACGCACGCATCGTTAGCCTGTATGCTCCACTATTTGGCCTTGTATGTCATCGTTCTCACTTGTTTCATCGATCCGATCCCATGATTGACTGACCTTGACATCTGTCTGCACACGCACACATGTACGCGCACCGCAGATACTCACTCCATTGTCGTTTCAAGGAGCTTAACTTTCACACCAACCACGTTTGAATGGTTATTCTAAAATCATTTCCCCCTGCGCCCATGAAAGACATTACTTATTAACGTGAGTAGCGCTTGAGAACACAAGGAGTTGTGTGATTAAAAGGTTGTCTCGATCCCTCTCACGTACGTCGCTTCAAAAAAGGACAATAGTCAAGTGGGAGAATCGTCTGCCTTTTGTTATTGCCATACTTTCATTAAAACACTAAATCCAGCAATTTTTTCCATGATTGACTGTATGCGTCCCATAAACGGGTATTTTCTGCAGTTATACTAGAGGGGACAGTATCCATTGTGTGCATATACTTGCGCATTTGTTCGCGCCGACGTCCACAATCGCAACAGGCTGATAGTGTTCCGAAGTTGTGACGTTAGCTTGGCTACGCCCATTAGGTAATTTATCTGACTTGACTTAGTAGGGTTAATTTGGTGCTATTGCACCAGAGGGGGTCAAGTGGAGCCACTTAAAAGAACGGAGAATGCCGTGTCGGGAGGAGAACCGTAAATGCGCCACCTTGTTAACGAACAGCAGACATCTGTTCAACCGGGGATGTTAGGTAAGAGGGATGAGGTGGGTGAGGGGGGGGGGGTTGAACCACGAAGCCACGTCAAGTTGATTTGTCTCGGAAATTGGCGTGTCTGTCTAATAGCATCCCCGTCACTCGTACTCGACAATCCCAAAGGGACTGTCTAAATACCGACAGCTGTTGGGCAAAATGTCACTTATCCGTTTTAGTGCGTGATTAGATAAACGACCTGTTTGTTGTGCTTTTTCCGCAGACATACAATCATTATTGCAACCATCCTTGTGACGGGAGAGGATCTTTTGAGTGTTTGTCCGGGGCATGCGGTGACTGTCTTCCACCCTAGCTAGATGGCAACCGGAGAATTTAGAGGATTTCCATTTGTTACGGAATATTCACCGGCCTGAGTACGATCCTACTAGTGGCCTGATAATGACTGATTGTCTATGACGACAGCTTCCCATCAAACGCCTTATTTTAAGGAAGCCAAATCTGGAATCACATGGAAAGCTATTAGGAGATATGCTTTTGGAATTGTTGTCCTCATTTAGTTATTTCAAGGCGCATTGTAGAATGTGTTCGTAAAATGCTTGGGCATGGTACTCCTCCGTTCCCCGAACCGTAAACCGAGGTCCCCACCCTAAGTCTGTGGCTAGAAAACTAAACGTGTAAGACAGCAGGGCGGAGCTCAGAGTCCGCAGTCCATTGAGGGCCGGCATCCGGTTCATAGGATCATACGCCCTTCGGACGCGGTCCAAGGTCCAAGGTGCCCCATATACCTATCTAGATTACCAATTTGGCCGGTGAACACTGCCACAACCAGAAAGGTGTGGTGAGTATGCACTCATCCTTGGTTTGTTTAAAATCAGGGGTTGTAGCCAACGCCTCTTGGTGAACCGATAGTGGTTTATCAACCCGGTTATAGCCCTGAATGTTGGCTTTTCGTCCCCTCACTTTGTTTAGAAAACACCGCCACGGGATGGTAGTGAGTAGAGCTTCCTCAGAAGCGGCTTTTAGAGTATGCGTATTGTTTTGGAAATGAGTTTCAAAAATCGGAGGCATATGAAGCTCACTGCACACAACTCAGTAAGAAGATGGTAAAGTCGTGGATGTACGTCAGATAGAAGAATCTCCTGATTAAGTTAAACGTAGTTATTTTTCATTTTATCCGCTCAGTAACCGTATTAGTGAATGCACATCTATGATAACTATTTCACCGGGGTTTTATTACACGTTTCTAACTGGTACTTTCCGTGAAGTTGGAATAACTGATTCTTTGGACACCATCCCATCTTCCCACCCGCTTCCGATCTCAGTGTTGTTGATCTGGTTTTCTTACGACACGTTCAGTTTGATAGAAGAATATCTTTTTCAATTGTCAAAAGATTTCGCTGCGTGGAAATTGTGATCATGTCTTACACCGGCAATATCCATGAAACACCACGAAGATGATACAAATATCGGTGTACAACTCACCTTTCATTCCATCTGTCTGATTGGGTTTCCGATTAATCCAACGTTTATTTCCATCATTCAGATTAATCGATTACCATTGGTTTTGTTCAATAAACTGGCCGACAACCGACTCTTGGCTAGTTAATTATTGTTTAACCTCTCTCAAACCGGAGCACGCAGCAGAATTGCTGTGAGCATGATGAACAGATTGGAAAATAACTGGTTAACAGTTTGGGACCTGGGCAGCTTCATTCCGGTTTCACTGGATTGCGAGATGTCACTATGTCACGAGTAAGATGAGGAACGTCTTCCTTTGTAATATTTCAGTGAAGTGTGGACTTTCTCATTGGAAATTCATCGGTTTCCCATAGGGCAATGCATTTTTGAGTTTTACAGTTGATTCCTGGATAGTTGTTCTGTTCTCTTGTGACTCGCAGGCAGTGCACGGGGATAAGAGTTATACATCTCAGCTCCGGGGTTTGTGGTTTGGGAAGAACAATAGTTAAAATATTGATTTATCATAAAGAATGATTTATTTTTCAGGCTGAGTCATTTATCGGTGAGAAGCTTTGAAAGAATTCTGTATTTAATTCATCCTTGCTACGAACTGACTGCAGTATATTTCTACGAATCTAGTGGGTTTCGCATTTACCGGATCACTGGATCAGAATTCGGCATCTTGGAGTGATCTCACACTATCTCAAAAATACAACTATCATTTCCTTTTCCCATCGAAAAGCGAGTTTATTAAGTGGAGTGCATAGATAGTTTTGAAACGTGTTCCCTTTTTAACGTATCTGACTGATGTGTTCAACTGAATTCCACTATATTATTTTATTCATTGATTAAACAAATAAAAATGAGATGCATGGCTTCCCTCGCAGTTAAAAACGCGCTTCAAATCAAACCCGTCAAGGCAGAAAATTTAGAATGGTATTTTGTGTTTCTCCGGGTAGAGCTAAGTGATCACGACACTGCGAACACTGGAGCACTTCCACCTTGTTGCCTCAGATGAAGCGATAGAAAATTGTTCTGTATCTTATTCCTGAAGCAAAAGAGGAACTATATTACTCATCTGTTCTGCTTGATTCTATGGATCTCACTCTGCCGTGATCCGTAATCCTTTATTGCATTCCTTCCGTCACTCAACAAAAGCGACAAACATATGCGATGAACAATTTCCAAATGAGTCGTTTGTGTCCTAGGTAATGGTAGTTTTTTAGATTATCATTTGCAGGTGCAATAATTTATCTGTTTGTTTCTAAAACCCTTACTCACTTCAGTATGTATCGAACCCAATCGCAACTCCAGAAGCTTAGGGTTATAAACACCTACCGTTTGGTGAGTATAGTCACGAAGCCTCCAGTTTTCCAGCTGTGGGATGGGATACTTTCACCATTTAATGATTATCCTACTGATGCCTTAATCCAATGTAAGTCGCCAGAACCCGGCAGTTGTGTGGAATTTCCGCCCTCATTATGAGTCCTCACGTAGATGTCCCTAGTCCCTGATCAGCAAACTTTAGAACAGACGTACGTGATAGCGAATCTCACGATAGAACTTTGCAATTTTAGGACGTGCCGGATCGTTTTGTGCGTGCTCGTCAAATACGCTTTTCGCGTGTTTCACACTATCGAACTGAAACAGATTTTTGTAGACCTATCCCCAAATAACCGATCTTTTCATCGATCCATTCCATTCACTTCAATTACGTGAAAATTTCTTATGGATTTCTATATTTGATTCCCGAAACAGTGAATTCCTTTGATCCAGTTCATAAGGTTAGAACGCAGATATGGGTTGACATATACAGCAGTTAGTTAATTTACATCAATCGCTACAGAAAACGTGCAACTAGTACAAAATAGAAAAACAAAGGCAGTGGTGATCGTGACCGAATGTTCATCAACATATCTATTGTTAATTACTGCCACTACATTTTTAAACCACTATTTTTTGGACAAAACTGTGAGCTGTTTACTCTGATGAGTGGTACGCATGGTAGAGTTACCAGCCTCCATATTTTATTACGTAACAACATTTTGAACAACTGAACCAAGCCAATTTTTGAGTGATCATGATTTTTTTCTACCGATAAACGATTGTTCATGCTTGCGTGATCGTTTGTGTCATTGGATTTGCAAGCCGTTTGTTGTGTTGACAGTCATTGTACTAAATAGCGGTTACTTGTGCTCCGGCATGTGTCACCGCAACTGCAAATAAAATGATGAATGACCGGCATCAGGCCTCGGAAACAACAAGGTTGTTCGAGCGTTTTCGGAACCTCTCTGATAGTTTGAAGCATGGTCGTGGATGTGTTTGTGTATCAGCTTCATGTATAACTTTTTTTATTCGGTAAGATCACCGATACCCCAATAAAGGATAAAAGCATCATGACTTCTATCTTCTCAGTGGTTCTATTCCTTGGCTGCAACTCTTATGTGATTAGTTTTTCTGCATCTGTCAAGTCTGTCTGTCATAGGGTATATTTGCGCCAAATAAACTACGGCTTTGGTCAATTTGGGGGTTGTAGGCCACTCACTGGGAGCAAATTTCTCCAAGTTGCCCTACCGCATTATTCCCTACAGACGTCTGATTGTCAAGATATCAAGAAAAGCTAGACGATCATAGCATTATAGGGACTGAGAAACATAAAGATTGGTGTAAGAAGAGTTATAAATGCTATTCAAATCGAATGAAATACTAATTGTCCGTAAAGAATAAACTAGAGTCAATCTAACAGTCGTACAAGAAAAGTTGTCTGATAAAATCGATCATTGTGAAAACAATCCTGTCCTAATTGAGACCCGGAGAACTTTTCGTTGCTTTATCATCAATTTCCTTTTTGCGTTATCTTAAAATCAGTAGGGCAATTTCAATATCATATTTTATGTACATAAAACAACTAGATTTCGGATGTATTCCAAAGGGGCGTGCGATCAAGTATTGATTGTAGAAGGAAAACAACAGAAACTATCGGATGGGTCCTGCAGTGGTGGTCCAACTGTGAACAGAGAGTCAAACACAGTTCACGGGAAAGTCACTGAAATATGGCCGTAAACTGCCTGCTAGCTAGAATAAATCTTTGAAGCGGTTCGAACTAAAGCAATTTTTGATGATGGACTAAGAGTGGGCGGTCTAGGATGTTCACGAGTGATTGCGCAACTTTTTCCATAATGAGTTTCGCACGCATGCAAGGATCCAATGAATGCTACAATTTGACGGACTTTTGTAGGACCCCTATCAAGCCAGATGTCTCTGTTCGGATTGATTCGATACTTTTTTGCATGTGCTTCTATGATAGAACTCCGCTCTAAAGAATAAGTTGTATATTTGTTTCTCAATTAAAACTTGTTTTCCGATGTAATATCCCAGTTGGATTTCAGTTCGTCGTTTACGATCTTCATACTTGCTTAGCAGTCGGCTCTGTTCACAATAACAATAGCAACTAAACTTTGGGTTGTTATTAAATCATCATTCTTCTACTTGACCGATTCTTAGATTTACAAGAAAACCAAAAGTTACTTAACGAAGCTGTGCTATATTGTTAGCCTCTCCAGGTCCAGAATAGTCGTAAGACCGCTGTGGCTGTCACCGGAGCTTAGGTGAGCATCTTTCACAAGACAAATAGTTAGAGCCTATTAGTGACGTGGTATGAGGTTGTGGTGATTTTTCCCTACAAGCCAGTACCAAATATAAATGTTCATGGAACACATCAAGACATGTGTTAAGCTCACAAGGAGATTGATGCGCAAACAAGAAGAGAGAAGCATCCATTGTGCTAATTCGCCGAGCATGGCGATTTGTTCATCATCAGCCGAGGTGATATCGTCAGCACTGATGATGTTCAACACTTTGTCAACAGAGATGCATCTTTCAAGAGAAAGGCCAAACGGTCTGCATGATACCGCTTCGCACTGTATATTCACAAGATTTTCATAGATTCCTCGATGAAACCAACCGATAGTCATGAGAAGGAAGCTAACCCACAAGTACATGGAAAAAATTAATCAACTCCAATTGACAAATGCTACGTATAAGTTAAGATCACATTCTTTTCATTTTACTCGCCTGCATCACGTGAACTAGTCAGGAATTTGTGAAAGTTATTGATTACCAAGCTTCTGTCGTCCAAAACAATGATAATACACCAAGTTTAGCTGACAGTATACCGTGTCAGCCGTGTCAAAGCTGATTCATCACTACTCGTCTGCCCCCCCCCGGCCCCCGGGACCTTGATACGGAAAATGTTTATTGTTCAATGTTTGCTCTATGCTTTTCCATGCCCGATTGTTCATAAATCATTGTTCCACATTTGCCTGCTGCTTTTACAATAAACAAATCGTAAAAGTCTTTTTTGCTACTCCCGTTCCTTTCAGACACAGTCTGCAAGCGGACCACCAGCAACGAGGAAAATATAGATTTATGCTGTATCCATGGGTTTTGAGGGATTGGAGTACAGTGGACGGGGATGGAGAGAGCAGAGCTGAATTGCGATAAACCCCTGAAAGTGTCCAAAGAGACTTAAATTTGGTCCTTGGTTTTAAAAAATGTCCTGACGAAAAATAGATTCGTAGTTTTAAGTAGTTAAAAGCATGTATTATAAAATAAGCTCCACATTCAAAAAAATGGCATCCAAGTGCCACCAAGTTAGACACATTTATTCAGCTCAGAAATATATTCTAAAGAGAGTCATTCAGTCATGTGTACACAAAGCGGAATTGCGAGCTTTTCGGAAAGGGCACCGATATTCCACTGTTCTAAACTGATTGAATTTCACTTTTCTAGGCACCTCTTGAAATGGACTGGCATCATCTTCCGCTGAAATCCTATTCTTTGATTTACTTCGCGAGGTTATTTTTACTGAGGGGGTGTAGGGATACGCATGAGGTGGAGAGAATCCCTTCTCCGAAACTATAAACAGGAAGAGAAGCTTCTCTGAAATACAGAATCGAAGCAAAACCTCTGGATCTTATTCCATCAAGGCTTGGGATAGGATTCTTCCGGACGGAGTTTTAGAATAAATCACAATAGTCCAACTCACGTAAGCCAGTATCATCTTATTAGGAACATTTAATTTCTATTCACTTTTATTTTTACGGGCCTCAGTGTTCGTGCTGTGCATTTTTCAAGCAGTTGACGAACGAAGTCTCACGAACTATTCTCTCAATAGAACAGCTTTTTAATTGTCTCTTTCAATACGTTTCAAACACGAGTTGAGTATGATGGTTGACAAGGGATGTATTCTTCCAATGTTCGATAGGAAATTTAAGCGAGTTTCGTGAAGTCCAAAAGAACTTCAATGAACCAAATGTTTTCTAAATGTGTTTGCGACTATGGGTATGTCTACGGATCTTAAGGGACAACAACACCACAATTCATTCCGTTGGAGGTTTGTCACAGATTGTCCGTCCTTCGTCCCTACAAAGTTATGCTAATAAATAGAAGTTCTGACTATTACACAATTTTGTCAACGGTCTGGAAGGGGGTTGAGTTCATCTCTTTCAGTTTGTATTTTATAGGGATAAAAAGATGTCAACCAATATCAGCTCCCTTAGCTAACTCACTTAACTATTGATAGGTATTTCCGTTAAAGATAGACGGGACATCTCGGACAAATCAATTCATCAAAATTTCAGTTCAACTGAGAGAAAACATACCCAATGGGCAAATTTTTATACTTCGTTTACGGTTTTCTGGACCAAGACAGTTGTAAGCATCATGTTGTAACATCATAGAATGCAAGGAAATCATTGTGATAGTCTGAGTGTGGTAGTAGCCATGTTACTCGAAACGTGTCCCTCAGTTCGAACTTATACAGTTTGACGCCTATTAAAGTTGGTATTAAAGACAGCTTACATTCAACAGGATAGGTCGTAACTTTTACAGTTCACTTCTTATGTAGGACTAGCGTGGCTCATTTTTCAGCTAGTATAATCCCCGGGTGAACATCGATTACTATTTCCATCGACCAGAATTTTATGTCACTACATCACCTCATGCTAACTTTATCATTCGAGCTCCAGGCAAAACTTTCCTCTCAAGTCATCATGAGTGACAATGGAAAATACTTCCCTGCTGAGAAACTTACCGACTGGTTGAACTCTGTGGGTTGCCGTCATGTTCTAACCCCAGCCCAAGATCTACAATTCAATGGTGCAAACGAAACTTTGTGCGCATGCAGATTCGTGCTATTAAGTCTGAAAATCCTAATGCATTTGATGACCTGGACAAAGGTGTCGTAACTTCTTGATGCAATAAGGCGACGCATTACACGCAGATACTGGGCATAGTACAGCAAAGCTGTTTAGGAGTCAAGCGCTTCAAACGAATATCCTAAACTTGGAATCAGCGGAAATCGGTTACAAACGTGACAATATGTTACGACCAGCCAGAGGCATTGTGTTAGACTACATTGAACAAAGAATATATCAAATATTGAATTCAGATGATGGTATAGATATTTAGACTAAAATAACTGTGATTTGAACAGCAGGTTCTGACTGTACTCATCCTTTTATTTCTTAGTCTATTTCCAATGCATCGCATTCCAGTACAAGTAACGAAAACATAACCGAAGTATCAAGAGAAGATCCGAATACTGGCGCAACCAAGACCACCGAGATAACAAAACATTAGAGCTCCATTCAAGCTTTAGCAAATGTGGTGATCGTACACAGACAATGAACTAGTTTGTTTTATTGAACACGATATTTTTGTACGTACTCGTTTTCCTCTTATTACAATACAGCTTCGTTGTTGAGTGCTGCGTTCTGATTTCATTCCCTGTATCAGTACTGAGCTGGGTCATTATTGCATGGAATTCGATATGCATACAAGTCACTAGTCCTAGTATTAGTCACAACCAACGTTTGTCCGTTCCGAGTCGGTATAGGCAAAAGTAATTCGTGGAAATCGGAGGGAACATGGTGAATGAATCATAAAACTTTGGAGAACATTAGTGCACAGGGTTTTGTAAATAATGAAGATATTATCACCCATATTGTCACCGATAAAAGATTGACGTGATGAGCAGAAAAATCTTACTACACTCGAGGATCTGATAACGATTTTTTAAAAGACCACGAATATAATGCCTATCTCCTTTTAGAACTAACGTTCTTCCCAAATGAACTGGTTTTTCGCAGTCAGCAAAGTAACTATGCACATGCTCTTTTTAATAGGTTGCATCTCATAAGATGGAACTTAAAATCGGTGTGGTTGAGCACGTATATCAAGCAGCTAGACACATAAGGTCACACATCCTGGAACCATCCATCACTGAAACCAAGCTAGACGGTTAACCGCACAACTCAGCTCGGTGTAATTCTCACACAAAGCAATCTAAGATTTTGTTTGGAACTGACCATCCTCCAAACTTTACTTTTACGTACATTCATCAGGTGTTCCAGTCAACCATACACTCGGAAGCACTAGAATTGAGTTTTACTCTTATTTGAGCTCATCAGTGGTGTATAAACACCATCAAGTCAGGGTTTCGACCTCTGGACCCATCGCATTGAAGATGTGTGTTGACACCGTGTCAACCGTCTCATACCAGGGCTGAATCAAATTGCCAACTCATGTTTNTGTTCTGGTGTCGTCTTCAGCGATAGCCATTCAGTTCACTTATGGTCCGATAGCAACGAAGGGAGACATAGTTTATTAGCTTTTAACTCCAATCAAAGGCCTCTCACCAAATCAGGTCTTCCAAACAGTTTACGGGTTTACTGGACCCAAACAAATCTATGATCAGTTCTATTCTCTAAAAGGAATGATCATTCAACGATAGAAGTCAGATCTGTGCGACTAGGTGGAACTGCTTCTTTTGTGTGCCAATACGAAATCTGCATAGCAGACTTGCTTTCATTTATTATTTACATAGTACATAACTGATTGCTTTACGGGCCTGATGAGATGAGACAAAATCTTTTCGAACATAAATTAGAATACTTACAGTGAGGACTTCCAGCTTTCCGACTGACACTGGTTTCTTTTCACCTGTCTTTTGTGCATACCACAAGTGGAAGATGATTTGTAGCTGTTTGATACAACTTCTTAGGCACTATATCGTCGACGGTGACAAACTTAAATCACGAATGTTTGTTTTTAAAACTGGACAGTGAAAACAGAACTAGTGGATAGGATAAGCTCACTACGAGGTTTTCGTCAAACGGAATAAAGTAGTGCTGAGCTGAATTGTTGCTTCGTTGCACATCGATCATAGTTGGTGATCGGAAAGCACACAACTCAGTTTGTTTGTTTGACTGAATGCAGATCTGCAGCGCAAATACTCTGTCTGGTCCGGAATAGGATTTTGTCTATCTGAATTCCAGTCCGTTCGTGAAACGTGGCTGGATTCATTTATATGATAATTGTTCTCTCGATTGGAACGACTGCGAACAAGATCATTATTATCATCGTGCTGATCCACATTTTTCCAATTATTTGATTTAGAGTAGAATGAGAATTATGAATCCTAGAGTGTGTTGTGAGTGTGGAGTTGTTTTCTCACTGGTTTTCCTCGGTGTTTTTTTTCCAATCGGAAAAAGGAGTAATTTAAGATGTTATAAAAACTGGATTTGGCGAACAAGAGGAGAATGCATAAATACCTCTTTTTTCTCCTGATCATGGTGATTGTTTGAACAGTTCGTTTCTTTTTATTTTTTTTAGTTAGTTTATTTTTAGTCACAAAGTCTATAAATGGAAATGCATTTATTCGTTCTTGAGCAATGTATGTATGTATGTATTTATGTATGTATGTGGCTTGGTTAGATTATACAAAACGCGTGTCAAACTTCAGAAGTGATGTGATAACAATAATCACGTATTTCTGGGCAATGACGTTATGCGAACAAAAAGCATTCTTCTACTGGGGTGAAAATCCATACGGGTGTAACGCCAACTGAATGAGTTCTGCTGAAGAGTTTACACGGGGTTTTCTTCAACTGATGAGGATTTTCGGTTAGATTGCCAGACAGTCAAGAGGATGGGTCGCTTGCGCTCAGGATATGCACCGTTGAAATGTGGTTGTTTGGGTTCAGAGTTGTTTGATCGACTGAATTTCTTTGCATGTGGGCATTGACAAACAGAAAATGATAATGATCCATTCAAGTCTTGCGAGAAGAGTAAGCCCGCAAAAAATGTTTGAATTGATCAAGCTCTTGTGCGTCAACAATGTTCTCATTGAATGTAAATTAACTCTGCTTTATTGAAAAGTCTCATTTTGAATTAGGGAAAAGCCGATAATTGACTGTTAGAATTACGTTTGAATTTTCTTCACGATCTCACAGAAACACTAAATGGAAGCAGTATGGTTGCTATCGGAAACAATGGATTATGGTAGGCAATAAATGAGGCGAAGCATGCGCTAAACTAATACTGATAAAAATAACAGTTGAAGATGACAGACATAAAGAGTAAACGGAGCATATTTATTTCATTCAGGGGAGGCTGATTTAGGATGGGTTCATTAAAAACCTAAGTAGCTTATTTTTTCATATCAGTGTTCCAAATTAATCTGAATGTCTGGTCTGTGCGACAAATGATCAGAAAAAGGGAATCAGACAAATCAATCTGTCTCACTTCTCTATCAGATCATTTGAAACCATAACAACGGGGTAGGTTGTCAATGCAGTTTTTTTAGCAGAGCTAAACTGTTTGGACAAGCAGACAATTTGTAAAAGCTGAATCACTTTTGATTTGGAGTAGTGACAAATGATTCTCGTGTCATTTCACTTGATGATGGATCATTTTCCCCAAACGTACGCTTGTTTCATTCATGTATTTGATAGCTTTTGAGTTGTCTGTCCACAATTTCAAATTAGTTTAGATTTTGTGGGCTTTTCCTGGATTTGTCTAGTGTTTTATTTTGTATATTGATAGCCATGTGGAATGTCAGAAAACGGTGGAATAAAAAACAGAATTTCCAGTATATATTCGTGCACGTGTGTTGTTTATATGTGTGGTTTTTGTTTTATTTGTACTTTTCCATTGCATTTAGTACCAATGACAGAAATAATAATAAAATGTCATTGAATGCTCCAATGTCAATCACAGTTTGACTGGCATCAATGTCACTCTTTCAATTTTTCTCTTTCTCGCTCACTCAACCTACTACTCACTCGCTCATAATTACGGATAAGCTAGTCACTCCGGACACCGGACTGTGGGTTGACAGGGAACTCCGAAAAATGGTCTAACAATATTTGTGCCGGATACATTCAAAAGCGTTAACAAGTATTTTAAGTATACGTGTTTGTTAAACAGATAGCGCTGAGTTCAGAAGGCAGCTCAGTACGAGTCACTCCAAGTCTTCCACCACACCACCCCGTCCTGCTCCGGAAAAATGAATGTGTCCTCTCTGAATTCAGCTCAAGTCTGTTGAAATCAACGGAAGCAACTGAAAAATGACCATCTGCGGTTTTCTGTGAATGATGAACAAGCAAATGACCGAAGAGAACTGCAAAAATGTGATGCACACTGTTGTGATCATGAGAAGAGAAGTTTCAGATTTTTGAATGCTGAATTAAAAAAAATTTGATGGATTGTTTGTTATGAAATTCACATAAAGTACAACTGATCAAAGCATTAAATAAGTCTGTGCTTAACACAGTAAGAACATCATTGATTTCAGTTTTCACATTTCTACTGAAGTTTCTTTCATAAGCCTCGTGTGTTTTCACATAATTTATCTCGGACCATTTACCTGGAAATCATTAAAATCAATATAAAATGCTGGTATCGCATCTTAGAAGGGGATATCTGCAAAATGCCAGGGGTGTGACACATTTATTGGCCTTTTTTAAAAGTCGAAAGCATGATGAATTCATCAGTACCCGACGGGGTCCTAGGGTGTGAGAAAGCCTCAGTCAGACTGAGGAAGNNNNCGAAGTGCATGAGCAGACATTCAGAGTGGTGTAGGTTGAAACATGGTAATCATCCAATGAATGACGTGCTTTGGAAGCTCAATGCAACTTTGAGTCCAACACTGCTTCGTTTAATATCATGTACCAAAGGACTACATCGTAATCACAAGGCACCCCATTTCATTTCACATGTTGTCTATCAGTTCATGGGAAATTTCACTTACGTAAACGTTGGCAACACAAACTTAGCTTCTATCACAACAGCTGTCCGAACAAATTCCAAAAAAAGCAACCGCTAAAATCAATGACGAACCACAACAACAATACAACACAGGCGAACTGCGTGGTCCTCGGTCGTAATGCTCCTCGTCGCGAATGTTCACATCATTGGCCCTTTCTCGTTCGGTCAGCCTTTTTCCTGTCGATAGAATCCCATGTTTCTGGCATTCAGCAAAGCAATGCTCACTGTGGTACGTAACTCCTCTGTTTTGTANTACACAAAACATTCTAACTTAGTCAATCAAATGACCTTGTGACTAACTAAGAACCTAGATTGTCACTGATAATTGTGTATGTCCGCTTGATACTTTTTTCTCTCCAAAACTATAAGCACCAAATTTTCCGACGTTGTGGCCACTGAAAAGAAAGATACCACAGTTGTGTCTCGATCTAATGAAGTGGATAAGATGAAGGCCTAGTGTTTCCCGTTTCTCCATAAGAAATCTTCGAAACTGTTGTTGTTACCGGACGGAGTCCAATAGCTCTCGTTATAAAGTACCTAGTGACGGAACAATATCGTTTATCTTGTTTCAAGTCTTTGCTGATTAAACTGGACTTTTTGTCATTAAGACCGAGGGAGATAAGCTTATGCTAATAAAACATTCAACAACAAAAATACAGTCTTTCCTTGTGAGTTTTTACATGTAGGAACACAAAATAATAACTGGCTGAATTAGCAGACCTGGTTTTCCCTCCAATAGCATCATGAACCCGTTTCTGTGGTGTTATTCTTCGAAATGACAGTGAATTGACTTCCGTTCATCGCTATTGGTTCAGACCAAAGTAGAAAGGATGTTAGTGATATTTTGCACGGCAGTCATTGTCTGATTTTATCACATTTGTTTGTGGTTTTTCAACACCGGCCCAGATAAAAATGTGTGTCCAAAAGTCACGTTTCAGACGGAGTCCGAGAAGTGATTTGGTCATTGCTCGGAAAAATTGCGGGTTGCCTCGTTTAGGATCTGTTTAATGTGTGCGTGCGTGTGAATTTGAACGTGCAAATTGAATTGTGTAATTTTAGTTCTTCGATGAGATCAATAAAATAAAGTTACGAAATGTAGAAATTCTTGTTAAAGAATTCAAACTGACAACTGTTACAAGCGGTTAGTCTATTGATAGCGAACATGAAAAAGAAAACTCACTGATTACCGAATCATCTAGTCAAAACTTACGTATGTAATCGCATGACATTTTTGATCGACTCACCATCGATCCAATCAGCTTGGTCTCATTTTGTCATTCGGAATGAATATTCGGAAGCTGTATCGAACTAAAGCGACCAGTATCATCGTGTTGCGCTGAAAGACTCCATAATCCACAAAATTGACCTGTTGCTTTTACTAAATAGCTCGTGTGCACTGGAGATTACATCTGTGGTTTGAACCACGTCATTGTCACTCGTCCTACAAGACAGCTCCGCCGCTACTCAACCAAATGGTACACCTATTCTATCAGAGAGTTAATTGATTCACTGATGCACTGGGAAGCATTCATCTGATATGATCCAAATTTCAAATTATGGGTAGATTACAAAGTTGATGCTTATTGAATCCCATAGGATCTGTACACACTGGTTTCGGTTGATAGTACAATTTAATAGCAAATTATGACATTCACTCATGGGTGCTGAGTAGTTAGGTGTTTCAATGCTTCATCCAGTCATGACTTGAATGAATCAATGGCTGGCGCACAAACAACTTGAGGTGGAAGAGCTCCGGGTATTACAAACTCTGACGCTGAAAGAATGACGCCTGCTGTCTAGCCTACTTTTTTGGAATAAAAGTTTAGATTGATGTCCTCGGATGTGACCATTCATGAATAGTGTTAGTAGAGTACTATACGGGTGGTTAGGGTAGGTTATTTGATAAACGAGGATCATAGTCCCCCCCCCCGTATTCGGCCGCATTCAGACGAATAGAGTCTGAGAATTTGCAGCCTTTCACCGTAGGTCTTAGGTTGTAAATCTTTGACCATTTTGTTTGCTGTTCTTTGTGGACGTTCGAGTGCCTTTTGGTTGCGAATCAGCGATGAATTCCAATCCTGTATGACATACTCAGTGTGTGGTCCAATATATGCTGATAATAAACAGGGCAATAGGTCTGTTTCAAATGATCCAAAAACACATTTTAGCAATCTAACTTGTTTTATAACCCTCGATGACGCTCTTGCGCCCTATATGAAACATCCTAGATCCTCACGAACGATAACTCTCAGGTCTTTTTCGTATGGAAAACTAGGCAACGGCTGAGTTCAAAGTATAAAAAGCGTCCCCTGTGGCGTAGCGATATAACCTTGCATTTATCAACGTTGATTCCGATATCATTAGTGATAGACGGTCGGTAAGCTACGTCGAGAGTTTCCTGAAAGGTTTCATAATCCTCGTTACAGGTTTAGGTGCGTATTCTACAACAAAAAGGGCCAAGCTAGCTTCAATTTCAGCTTTCGAATTACAGTTACTTGTGATAAGCGGTATAGAGTGTGCGTTAAGGCAAAAAATTGATCCATATGCGGATGATGGTCAAATTTAAACCACATATGCGAAGGTTAGGAAGTTTCGATGATTAACAAGGTTCTCATGTTAGCTCATATGAACTCACAAAAACATCAGTCTATGATTTGACTTTATTACATGACTCTAACGTACCTTTTTCTTCTACACATATTAAATATATTCGGTTTATAATGTAAATTCATATTACAGAAACCAAGAAGTTTGTGAATTTTCACAGTGTATGCAAGAAAATGTTGAACAATTATAACTATTCACCCCAGGTTTTGGTCATTAACCGTTCATCCCAGTGGTAGTTGTGAACCCCTAAGCCGACGTTTCTTGGTTCCAGTCTCACCGGAATACAAAACGCAACTACCTAGCAAGACTTGCGGGGTCCTTCGAAGAAGAAACAATTGGCCTCTATCGTTTGCTGACCATCATGCGACATGCAAACTGCAATAGAATAATTATGAATTTACTGGAACTACACAAATGATACCTTGGTGTGTTGTAGTACTTATTATATGATCACTCAATTTAAGCTTTATTATTGATTACGCTCAGATTAAATGCGTCAGAATCAAAAAAGTATATGATAGAATCATTTCAGTGTTTCTTTGAGGCCGACATGTTTTAAAATCATTCATTCATATCTAACTAAGACTATGGTGACGTATTCCGATGTAGAGATTAAAAGTAAAATGAAAGTAACCCTCGCTAATCTTCACACATCCAAACGGTTACTCGCAAGCTGAAAGTTCTCTCTTTTCAGATAAAAAGACTGCGTCACTCGTATTCTGATTTGTCGATGTCAGGAGCTTTTGTTCAACAGTGTGTTCTCCCTTTGCTTCTTTACTGCTCCCTTGTGATGTTATCTGGTTTGCTGAAGGCCAGTTTCAAGCTACTGAGGCTCCGCCTCTCAATGATCAGCTGTGTTTCCGAAGTTCCATTATCTGTTCTGGATGATTATATCTGTGATGCTCACAGTGATGCGTGTGCTTAAAGTTTGCTAACGAAATTCTATCTGATTGCATCCAACTTTTATCCATTGACCTGTGTACATGCAAGCCCCAGGGTTGCGTCAGTTCTCACTACCAACCCATCGTATTTCGAATTTCTGCCTACAGAAAATATCTGATACCCTATCTTGCGCGGACACTAACCAACAAATAGAGTGATCGTTCTGAGCCTTCTAATCCAATTAGTAGTGAATTCATATGTTTTCCCACTTGATATCCCACTTTTCCCGGCTATTCCCAGTTTTGTGATGGTGGTCTCTTTTTGGCTGAAAGCTTAGACGTAACTCGCCAAAGCTTGAATACAATAGAATACAAGAATGCTGCACAAGACCATCGCCCAAGCACGCGTAGCTTATCAATGACAAGAACGACAAAATTGATTGTGTGCCCCGGAGAAACTCCCTCCAACCTGTTATCTACCACTTTTAACATAAACAATCTGGTGTCGAAACATGCAGATCACAGACCGTTTGATTTGATGAGCTTAGCACACTGTGTAAGCGGATCACATGAGACGTCCAATGAGCTCTGTAGTGCAAAATTGAACTAAAGTTTCCAGACAGTACATAAACCCAAATATTGGGCAAAAATGGAAATTAAATAAAGTTGGTGGAATATTTGGCTAACTCGGGCAGTTTCTTCCGACGGATACTTTGAAATAGTTACTATAGTAAAACAAAGAGGAAGAGAAAAAGTTGCAAGCATTTTGTTGAGGCTTGTATTTAGATATGCTGTGTCTCTCTGTCTGTTTGTCTGTCTGTCTGCCCTTTTTATGCATTCTGGAAGACAATATCTGCGAGGCTAATTACACCTACTCACGCAATGCTCGGAGGTGAATTTGGCGACCAAGTTGCTCACGTTTGTTTAAGGCAATTAGGGAACTGGTGGTATACTACTACTGCTACTACAAATGAGATAGTTTGTATACCCAAAGTGACATACAATAGGAACTTTTTGGCAGTGAATTTACTATAGTCAACAGAATCCATTAATGGTTATTCATATTTAGTGACTGCTAGTTGTTTGATAATGTAATAAACTGGTCACCATAGTCATATCGGCGAAAAAAGTACCTACTTCCCTAGTGACAGATACTTAAACTTTGATGCTGGTATGATCACTGGGTGTATTATTCAGAGCAATGGGACCTTTGATTTTAGAGGTGCGGTTGAAAAGAATTCCTTTAGGGGTGGATGAGACTCAATCAGTGACAAACACAAGCAGACTGAAACTTGTCGCGTGAAAATGTAGCGAAACCAAGCTGTGTAGTCTGAGAATGCCACACGTTTCCCTCATGCACCACCTGTTAGGCTGCAATGCTTACGTCCTTCAAAATAATAAGCAGACTGCAACAGTTATTGTACACTTCGGTTTTCCGCAGGTAATGCCATCAGACAGCTTCAGCCGGTGTGCCCATTCAAACAAGTGAACTTTGTGGTCAACCTTGCCCTATCGCGCTGTAGGTCTGGCACATGTTTGCCCGCACTGGTTCACTGTGCTTGTTAATGTAATCCTTTCTGTCTCTCACGCACTATATTTTTTGTTTTGATTGGTCTACGTGAAGTGATTATGTGACCGATATCTCCTCTTCCACATTTTCTGTTGTTCTGCTTTGATGGTATTGTAAGTATCCAGCTGATTGGGAGTTCAGGAAAATTACTGAAGTTCTTTTTCACCCAACAGGAATATTGTTCTAAGTTGCTCGTTCAGAGTGTTTAATGTAACCACCTGCATGAAAGTAGGTTTATTTAACATTGTTTTTAATCGGCACACGCGGCACTCGTGGGAATAAATGGTATTGCGTTGATTAGTCGACCACAAGGGGAAGCTTCATTGATAACAAAGAATGTACTTCGTAAACAGCAATGCCAGGGCAACGAGTGTCTACTACCAATCTCTGCGCGTAACGATCTTTTAGTTGCATCATGCAAAAGGATTAAATAAAGGCCAATTCCATGCGTTATTTCCGGTTAACGGTAAATATTGTGGCTCGGCCAAAACACCTCAAGTTGGCTAACATTGACCAGGAACAAAATCCTTTATTCTCGGATTCCTCGGTCAAAAGATGAACAAAGATAACTGTTTAAATTCACGCAGATTTCGTAGTCGGTCATCAGAGATTCAAGTGAATAAGGACAAGGTTGTGTTTCTTAGCACTTTCTTCAGCTCGTCGGCCTAGATCGAAACTTTATCGATCGGTAAAATTGAAAGAGGAGGAGTGGTTGGAAAGGGTGTATTGTAAACTTGAAAAGTAGGACGTAGAAGCAGTATACAAAATGGGAATGTCTCGAGTGGGGGAGGGGACTAATATACTGTTTCATGGTCTGACCTGTTGCAACTTCTGACATCAGCATCGTGTGACATAGATCATGACCCAGTTCAACTTTCAGGTCAGTTTGAGGTCAGGGCAGTGAAAATATGGTAGTTAGTGCTCTCCATATACACATGGATGAGCTTAATAATATAATCGTCACCGTTTTCACCAGACCCCAGAAGCTATTATCGCAAATATTATGTCCTGTTCGAAATGGTTATCGACTAGTATGTTTTCGGTTTCTTCAACCGGTTCTTCGATTGTACCGGTTCCTTTT